>VZRO01005377.1:2205869-2218328 GCA_013397915.1 Daphoenositta chrysoptera
GCCCGGTCCGGCTGCGCTGCCACAGCTCCGGGGCGGCGGCGAGCTCCGCGCCCTCCCTTCCCCTCTCCCGGTCCCTGGCCGCCCGCCTGGCTGCCGGGCGGAGGAGGCGGGGAGCGGCAGCGCCGCCCGCCCCCGGCAGAGGCGCCCGCGGTCCGCCCGCCTCCCCCTGCGAGGGGCACCTGGGGTGCGTGGGACACCTGGGGCGGGAGAGGGCGGCAACGAGCCCCAGCTGCTGCGGACAGCGAGGCACAGTCTGGGGGCACTAAGAAGGGTAGGCTTTGTTATCATGAGCTTTTGTATCTTGAACTTCCTGACGGAAAATGGTTACTCTCTCCTCTCTGCAAAGCTCCCATGTAAAGCCAAGAGCGTTAAGATTTGACCTTCTTTTACCAACCAAACCTCCCCAACAACAAAGCTTTTGAAAGACTTACAAGGTGTATATGGTTTTTTCTGGCTCAAACACTCCTATTAATAGCTCTCAGGTGTTGCTGTGTGTGACATCGGGTGTCCCAGCCCTTGTCCAGAAGAAAAAGTTTAAACCCTAACCACGCAGCATGTAATGTGCCTGCACTGCTACCGACAGCAATGACTGCATCTGTACTCACCATTAACATATTAAAATACAGTCCTTATTTTTGTTTGGTTTCTATGAACTACGGCTTTGGGACTTACCAAAGGACACTTTTAATAGCAGCCTGTGACCAGTTTAGGGTCAGAGCAGTTCTGAGATGTCTCTGATTACAGACAGATGCGGTCAACCACTTGGACTGGGTTGCAGCATTGGTTTGATTTGTGCCTACATCAAGGCTAAAGCTCATCAGCTCTTCCTACAAGGGTCTGTAGCTTAGAAGCAGAAAACGAAGATTTTCTCTGGTTTGTGCTGTAACACAACTGCTTCAGGAAGCAGCTGGATGCCAACCACGACTTAAAGCTTCAGATGCAGAGCTTTTTCCAGCCTCAAACCACTTCACAGATAATTCAAGAAACACTGCACAAAGGTAGCCATTTTTTACACAAGATACAAATTGTGCCAGTAAGCCTTCAAAAATTACATCTTTCCTCAGAATGGTTTTACCACTTTTGGCTCACATTTGAGCAAAAGGTCCCCTCCAATGCTCCTTCCCCCTTTTTTTTTTTTCATCTTTTCATGACTGTACGATCCCCATGCTAAGCATTCTGCCCACAGCATCAGCCCAGAACTTTTCAGACACAGGCAAAAAACAACTGTAGAAGCTACAAGGTGATGATTCTGTAAGGTGCTTGTACCTGTGCTCAGATAACATGGAAGCCCCCTTAGAGGACTCAGAGATAAAAACTGCACCGAGGACCAAACCTGGTTCCCTCCATTCACATGAGAAGCTGATAGCCTAACAGTGAAGGCAATGACACGGTGTTGTTTGGGAAAGACAGAAGAGTATCTGTCTTGTATTAGATCCTTGCTGAAATATAGAGGTCATTGCCAGCTCTTGACTGATTGATCACTTTTTTTTTTCACTTGGATGTGTGATGTCGTATAACAGACCATGCATAGTGAAACCACTGTCAAGATTTAATGGGCAAAAAGGGAGATATCCTATTTGTGATAACCACAAGGATTTCTTTCTGGTAGCAGCATCTGCATGCGTCTTTGCAACTTGTAGAAAAAGGTGTCCACAAATTACACCACAATCAAGTCCAGGACAATTGCCAAAATCAACATTTGAACATCACTCTGAATAAAAGTCTAGAGCAACCTGACACTCTCCCTCTCATATCCATATGATGTCATAAAATCAATTCTTTTAATGCAATGCTGCATAATAGTACCTGATGTACACAGCAACTTTAAAGCACACACTATTCCTTTAAAGCATGTTCACTCACAAATGGCAGTAAGATAATTTAATCTCTCCAGGCTGCACTGAGTATTTAAGACTTCCTCAGCAGCCTGTTTGGCTCTCTTTTGTGTTAATAATAGTGTGCTTCTCAGACATGGTGCCTACCCCAATTAAGATTGTCTGCTCTTGGTTAGCTTCTGCTGCCTTTACAATTTGTTTTGAAACATCACTCCAAAAAACAGTTAACCAGTCACTGAAAATCACATATTACGCTTCCACAGCCATCAGTGGGACTGAACATCCACTCACTGATGAATTCATTAGTTTTGGCAATGGTTTCTCATCACTAGTGGAGTTTTCTTAACAAGGCAGTTTCTCATATCCACAACAGTAGGACGATTACTGAATGAACTGTCAAAGAACCAGATCTCTTGATGAGTTAAAGGTGTATAAAGTTGTGTGGGTATGCATCAGGATACTATATAGAAGATGGAGATGGAGAAGTTGTTGGCGGTATGACAGTAAGAAGCACTTCCATGCCTTATATTTAGTGAAGCAGTATGAAAGTCTGGCAAAATGCTGACAGCATCGGGTGGGCTGACCTGATGTTCAGCAAAACTAACAATAGAAGTCCAGCAGCTGTGCATCAAGCACCCAGATGATTGACTAGAACAAGTGTCCAAGAAAGATTTTTCAAAGATACTGGTAAGACACTTGGTTAAGCATAACATGATAGTCAGGTTTTTAGCTGCAAATCAGCAACAACGAAGCAGAAACACAGAGGAAGACAGTATTTTGAACAGCAATGCTGTTATCCTTGGGTATAAAAAAGTCAAAACTCATAGGAAGATGAATTTTCCCAGGAACGTTTTTCCTTTTATGCAAGCATAGTGATCCTTCCTGCTTTTTTTTTAACTCTTCTCCATCCCTCCAAAATTATCTTTATGTATCTTGTGCCACAGAAGCCACATTATCAGTCATGATCTTCATCTCAGGCTTTTAGTATCATGTATATATTGAGCTCAGATTGAGACTCTTCTATGCAAATCAAGACCCTAAACTTGGTAGTTACACTGTGTTGAGAGCAGAGAAAGAGTCAAAAATACTTGCAACTGACCATGCCATTAGCAAGCCCATTAGGTTCTGAATTATCTATAATTTCCCAGGGAATGAAGCCCCAGGTATATATTCTATTCCTATATTCTGCACCATAAGTAATAAAGGCATGTCTGACTGCACACAGAACTGAATTCTAGTGATAATGCCGCAGAGAGTGAAGAAATGCTGTCAGAGAGGGGCTTGCTAATTCTGCTGCAGGGAGGGTAGAGGTGGTGAGGACAGCTGCTGCTTCTGGGATGGCGGGTGTGAAAGAGTGACATCTGGCACACTACAGTTTAACTGCACACACAGGAATGTGTTCAATGCACTGCCCAGACAGTAGCGATGTTTCAAAAATCCACAACATTACAGTGCAGAGTGTATTTGCCCTGTATACTCCCTTAAAGAACCGATGTCATGAGCCATACATGTGACTGGTAATACAATAACAACTAAAAACACATGTAAACAACTGGAAATCCAGTTCTAAGAGAGGCTTACTTACAGTTTTGTCTAGTGAAATGAACCTTCTTTGTGTGCATGGGACCTGTTCCTCTCTGACAATACTACTTACTTTAATTTCACATGGGGTAGGCTGTTCCCAGCAATCTCAGTGTTCCAAAGTTCTGCAGCAGGATGAAGTCCAGGTTTTCATATGCTCCTTGTTGCTATAACCATTCCCAAGGGGGAAAACCAACAGAACAGAAACAGTTTCTGGAATACTCCCTGACATTGTCTGGACAGGCAATATTAAAAAGAAGAGCTATAAAGATACAAGTGGCAGGTATTTTGGGCTGACAGATACTGGTAAATATGGTAGATGATAGAATATGGTAGATATGACAGAAATCAAACAGAAAGAGCTTTAAAATTTATCTTCGTTGTTACACATACCTATGAATTGGACATAAACACACCAATAGAATATATTGTTTTCAGGGTATTCTACTGCCAAGTAACTTTTCATTGAGGAAGGTATTAAATGAATAAGTTCTTTCAAGTCCACTTTTTTAATATTGACTTCCTCCTTGTCTTAAAGCACATTATGAATGTTAATAAATCAAGTCCTCTATTCAGCAGAATCAGTCAATACTTTTTGTAACACTCCCATTTACATAAGCAGAAATTTAGGAAAAAAAATTGTTTTCCACAAATCAAATAACATGTCATCAAACCAGGAACAGATCTCCTGTTTTCCAATTTCATACTTAAACCACAAATCCATCCTTCCTCCTTTCTAGGTAATTCAGCCTCGTTGAGGCTAAGAAAGCTGACCACAAATCCCACACTATTCCAAGTCACTAAATCGCACCATGAGTTGTGTAAAAACCACTTGATTTGCAGTTAATGGCAAGCAGTATCATAGTCTGCATTTGAGCTGCTAATGTAACATGTATACCTCTTACAAAATGGAACAGAAGGAAAGAATCCAAGTCCAAATTATCTATGAGTCTTTCCATGTCACTACTTTTCCTCTGGGGCTATGCAATTCTGTGGTATATTTAAAAGTGATATTTATTAAGTAAATACTATCTCTGTCACATGGCAGGTAACAATCTCTATGACTCCCCTGCTAATAACAAAGCTATAAGTATCAAAAAAATACAGCAATTCAATTAGCTAAATCACTCATGTACTCCAGCTCTCTCTTAATAAACCTTCTTGAAAGGGTAAGAAAGTCATCTAGCCTGTCAATATTGTATACTGTAGTATCCAATTACCTTCTATACAGATAAACCCTGTGCTTTGGATCCTAGTTCAAAAGTTTCTAAATGCTTTTTCTGCAGGAAGTCTTCCAAATTAATTTGGTTTTTTCCACACATGCTTGATCCTTCTTTAAAAACTATGAATAGTATTTGTGTTAAAGTTTACTGCATTTCATTACAGGGCAAAGAAGTTATCTTCCCCTGTAAGTAAACAATAATTTGCCTTTCAAAACCCTGTAAAATTTCATATGTATGAAATATGCATATGTATTCTTAAAAGATTTCTAGCTCTCCACATTATCAATTTTGATACCAAAGGTATTTTGCACAGGGGATCAGGATGATAATCCCCCAAATTTAACAGCACCCTGTTCATTAGGGAGTCAGTCTACTTTGCCTCACTTTTTTTCATGTGGTTTTTGTAAGGTCCTACTGTTCCAATAATAGAGAATCCAATACAACTTCTATAGCTTTACAGCATGTGTTTTTCAGATGGTGCTACGGCTCTTCATGTCCAGTTTTCCACCGTGCAGCCAGTGCCTGATGATGCCTCCTTTCCTCAGGAAGGCAAATGCTTGAACATGGGATCACTGCACTATATATCATTAGTACTTTGTCACCTAAATCATTATCATCTCCATGGGCTACATGGACATGCATTTAGCAGTCAGAGGGAAGAGACCAAAACTGAGGCACAAGCAAGACATTCAGCCTTAGTGGAATTTACCAAAGAAATATTACTTATATGGCAAGAAAATATACACTCAGCAGCACTTAGGATCAACAGTGCACTGTTTTTTTCATGGGCCAGAGGTGCATGAAAACCTTGTGTTCAACAATACTAGGGGCAGATGACAGAATCTTTAAAAAAGAAAAATACCCAAAAACCGAAAATGTAAGCACCAGATTACTCTCCATAACTAAATAAACCAGGAAAAGAGTCACATATGTCATACTCGAGATAACTATTAAAAAGCTTTTAAAATCAAAAACCAACAATATGTGAGCTGAAACCAAACTTAACCTCACAATTTCTGCTACAATTTCAACAAAAGAATAAGGTAACATTAACAGAAGAGTTTTGCATGAAGACATGTTCTTGACTGTACTATTCCTAACAGGAACTGCATTGAATCAAGCAGGCCAGTAGTTTTGTATATTACCTGAAAAAATTATAGACTTCAGCTAAGTTTTCTCTTTCATGAGCCAAAACTGCAAGCTAGGACTTCTTGGATTACATAAGAATTTTAATATATAAGGAAAAGCCATAAATCAACCTGAAAAGTTACCAGAATTGTCTTTATGACAAAAGCAGCAAATAATCTTGTGCAGCATGGATTCAATTGTTTCTGGTCATGAATTATGGTCCTTACAGCAAGAAATACTCTGGGAGATGCAAAACCAGAAGAAAATCATTTACAACAGCCTAAGGTATCAGCTTAGACTGTTACACAGTTTTCATAACTTTGTTTTCCCCTGTGCCTTGGGCTCATTGCCAATACTGGGAGGAGAGGGAAAGGGCAAGTATGGGTATGCTGCCCAGACTTCATATATAATTTATAAATTATGACAATGCCTTTCCAGAGAGAAATGATCAAGCACTACTTTAACCTAGTCCTTTAGCTAGGTTTTTTGGTTTGTTTTTTTTTTTTTTTTCATAATGAACCTGAACCTCTACAAAAATTCTAGCAAAGATGGAGTAAATTAGCTGAAAATAAATATATCACTTTTGGTCCTGGTTTTCCCTCAGTTTCATTTGGTTTCAGGTGCTATATCTTTGTTTGCCTAAGCTCAGCTATAGTTGTGTTATGACATCATCCTCTGGTACTGGTTGCTGATAAATTGACCTAAAACTGCTTATATAAATTAGTTTAAATTGCTATTCGCAAGGGGGAAATGGCTGTGTCTAATGGAATTCCTTATTTAATTTCAATCTTCTTTTGACATACAGAAAATTACTAGTATGTTTTGAGATACCAAGGGGAAGTAGTAGGCAGGAAAACCTAGTACAGATCCTCTGAGGAAGAGTTTTCATTTAGTTTTGATATTGTTGACCCAGCTCCTCTGTTCAGCTTTATAAGAAACTGCAAACTCTGAAAGAGTAGTTGAGGGTGATGGGACCTCCATTGGTCACCTGGTTCAACCTCCCTCCTCAAGCAGGGTCGTACAGCTGGTTGCCCAGGACAGTGTCCAGATAGCTTTTGAATAGTTCCAAGGATGAAGACCCCTCAGCCTCTCTGGGCAACTCACGCCAGTATTCAGTCACCCTCACAGTGAAAAAGTGTTTCCTCTTGTTCGGCTTGAATCACCTGTTTGAGTCCATAACCTCTTGTCTTGTCACTGGACACTGTCGGCATGTACCTACCTGGCTCCATCTGTTTTACACCTTCCTTTCAGGTGTTTTTCCACATTGATGAAATTCCCCCAAACCTTCTCATTTCCCAGGCTAAACGGTCCTGCTTCTCTCAGCCTTTCCTCCTGGGAGAGATGGTCTTGTCCTTTAAACACTCAGTGGTCCTTTGCTGGACTCCTCTCCAGCAGCTTTGTACCTCTCTTGTATGTGGGAGCCAGGATTAGACCCAGCAATCCAGGTATGGCCTTACCAGTGTTGAGTAGAGGGGAAGGATCATCCCTTTGACCTGCTGGCAACAATACTCCTAACGCAGCCTGGGATAATGACTTTGCAGCGAGGTCGTACTGCTGGCTCCTTTTCAACCTGCTGTCCACCAGGAGCCCCAGGCTCTCTTCTGCAAAGCTGCTTCCTGGCCGCACAGCTGTCAGCCTGCAGGACGTGGGCTTGTTCCTCTGCATGTGCAGAGGTTTGCACTTTCCTTTGTTGAACTGCATAGAGCCCTTGCCAGCCCATTGCTCCGACTTGTTGTGGTCCCTCTGGATGGCAGCACACCCCTCTGGCATGCCAGCCACTCTCTCAGTTTGGGGTCATCAGCAAACATGCTGAGGGCACACTGTGCTACATCATGAAATTCAGTAACATAGATGTTAAACAGATCAGGACCCAGTGAAACCTCTGTGAAACTAGAAATTTATATCAATAAAGTTTTCATATGTTTTGAGTCAAAACAAACAAACACATTCTCATGGTAGTATAGTAATAGAGAAATAAATCACATGACTGGTATGATGATTAGTACACAGAGAGCTGCTTGGGAGCCTTTTAATGCCTTTCAGCATTACAGATTTTGTTTGTGGTTTTCATTAGGTAGGATTTGAGAGACTAAGATGTGCATGAACTTCACATCTTCAGAGAGAGACAAGAGGAAAAAGATCTAAGATGGGTTTAAGTGCTCAGTGTGAAAGGAAATGAAGTACTTTCAGGGTTATCTACAGGGTTTGGTAGACAGTTACTGATTCTTTTATATTCTGCTAAAACAATGCAGTAGCATTCAATTTTATTTCATATTATGCTCTTTTTGAAGCTGTATATTCAAAACCAGTAAGTACAAATAGTACTGTTGAAGACTTCTATGTGTTTTCAGGTATATCTTTCGAGAGGAGACAATAACTATTGTGCTTGCTTTAAAATGCAATCTGACACATGCCTGAACTGTTGAAATAAACCACAATTCTCCTGAACTGCGATTTTCTTAAAGCAGAGAAATAAAACAGTTCTGACTTAGACTGGAAGCACAAGACTAGATTTCTCCATCAGTAATGAGGAGACTCTGCAGAATGTGAAGTGAGAAAATTTCAGAAACTTTTGTAATGAATATGATGAAAGGAGAGGGGAAATCTAAAAAAGACTGCAACGAATCTATTGACAATTTTAAAAACTGTTTTTCAGAACTATATAAAAATGTTCCAAGATAAATTAAAAACAGTCTTGTAGAGCTCTACAGAATCCACAGGTAACAGACTTAGTGACAGAATTAATGAACAGTTCTATGGACAGACAGAAGATGGAAATAGGACAAAAGGATAAATGTTGGTTCCTGTCACATTTCAGAAAGCACATTTTATTCTTATCATTTTACTTTTAATGCATAAACAAGCATAGGATCATAAAATGGCTTAGGTTGGAAGGGACCTTAAAGCTCATCTAGTTTCAGCCCTCTGACCATGGGGTCAGGTTTGTTTGTGCTGTAAATGACACTGAGGATGCTAATCTCTGGTTCTTGGCTCCCAGAAGACTACGATTTTGGGATTCAAACAAACAAACATTGAAGCCAAACCTAGTTGTCCTGAACTTTTAGTTCATTTAGTTCATGAATCATTTCGTCAACGTCAATAGCATTGATGAATAAAAAGTTAGGTGTGCTCACTTATAGGGCAACTCTACACATTGTATGCAACCCCAAGGAAATTGTATTAGTGTGCACTAAGGACATTTCTCATAGAAATTTCTATAGATTCCTCCTGCATCTCAAAACCTGACTGATTTTCTCACTCATCATACATTGACAGCACAGCAAGGTCTGGAGTATTGATTAGAATTAAACCAGCACCTCCCGGCATTTACTGCTTTGAGTAATTTCTTCCTATTTGGTTTCATGGGTGTCAAATTCAGCTTTGATTTTCTTGGTTCAAACCAGCAAATTACCAAATAAAGGTATTTTCTACTCTTTCTCAATAAATGCAAGGTGCGTATATACAACTAGGAGAGTCAGACAGCACTTACAGAAGCCTGCTGTTCTTCATGTAAGGAATGAATCTAGTGGACTTGATCATCCAGGCAGAAAGCAATACTGTTCAAAAGGACAGCCTGAGAACACTAGCTAAAAACTCTATCTTACTGTCTTCTGCACTGCACTGACTCCTTTCTACATGTAGATGAAGATACGTATTAATTCCTAGCAATTTTGTACATATGTGTGCCTACATTTTCATGGTTAACTGACCTTCAGAGAGACACTAACATTCTTCAAGTTTCCATTCACAAGAAAAAATGTAAAACTGTATTTTCCGGTGATCTCCAGACAGAGTAGCAAATTCTGTAGCGGGGTGGTAGACAGAATGGTACTGTGTTCTCCTCAGAACTTGAGTGCTCCCACTTCTTTCAAGTAAGGCAAGTGCTACCATCAAATTGATCAGCTGATTTGTGTCTGTCAGGTTGGCAGTGTACATGTCCGTGGTGTTTATTCCTGTAACAGTAGCCATTGTGTGTACCAATACTGCACGACACCCTGCTAATGCAAACTTACCAAAAGCTAAAAACAACTGCAGTTGCAAGTCCTCTCAGTAAGGATTATTCAGCTGGAACATGTTTTACTTCAGAGGGCTTTTTGGTATTTACTACAGAGCACATAAAAGTAATCCAATTGTAGTAAAGATTCATAAACTAACCAAAGGTTTCAAATTGCATGTTTGCTTTAAATCTCTTTGAAAAGGATTTTCTTTTCCAGAATCCTACTTTGAATGTAAAATGTTACTCCAACACAGATGACATGTCTATTTATAACCAAATGTTTGTGTGCAATGGTCAAATAAAAAAAAAAAAAAGAGGAATTGAATGTTTATTTTAGTCTTGATTTTCTTCCAATACCTTGTGCAATTTATCCTGAAATTCTAATTATATCCCTCTATATAAACTCTGCAAATATGAAAACTGAAAGGAAGTCTATTTGCTAGAGCTTTTTTCCTCCTTTTTTCCAAAGTAAAGAGATGCTTGTGGTCAAATTACTTAATGAAAAGAATTCAGTGTGTCAGCAATCATCCCAACAAAGAAAACATGTCCATTTACAGTATTGTTTAACTATTTCTATAGTTGGTGACCACATTAAGTGGGTATTTGAATGGAAACATGCCAGATGAATAAAAAACAGCCTTCACAGGTGCCAAACATTGGCTTTTTCTACAAAATTAGATAAATGTGTGCAAAATTATACACACCTACGATGACTGCTGACCTCTCAGGCAACTCAATAGTCTATATCTGATGTGATTTTGTTTAAGAAAGCAATGCCAATAAAATACACCAGGACTTATTACCAGCCCAACAAGACATCATCCAAGCTTCTATGGAACCATAGCAATATGGTTTATAGCTTAGGAGCTGTAACACCACAAAATGGCTATAAAATCAGGTATCTATTAATGAGATAAAGCTACAGTTTAAGCTGAAAAGTAATGTTAGCTGGACAAAACCCATAATAACCAGAAGCTTGGAAATTCTACAGCCTTTCCATAGTTGCAGAGTAAAATTGAATAAAAGTTAGTTAGTTTTAGGAAGTCAGCCTTTACAGACCTCAGTTGAAGGAGGGTGCCTGGGATTTGCAATAGTGAATCAGAACTTTGATCCTTCTGGTTGCCAACGGTGATCCAGACTGGAGGCCTCTGAGAAAGCAACAAAATTTGTAATGAATAGCAGTTGGCTCAAAATTCTTGGCCTAAGTTCTAAACCATGAGGCTTCCATCCCCCATGATTCTTCCCTATCATCTCTTTTAACTATGCATAACTTCATTGTCCTTATTTAAAACCCCCTCTATTTAAAACCCGAATTTAAAACCCGGCTCAATGGTAGGTGTTGTGGGAAATACGATGGGCTAAATACAAATACCACAAAGAAATATGCATGTTATAAATGCAATCACTTAACTTTGAGTCTGCAAACTCATTGGCACCCCCAGAGTACTACAAGAACTTGGTTGTGTTATCCCAGACCACCATTTTTGTATCTTTTTTAGCAAAATAGTAGGATTCTTTGCATACAAGCTATTAGAATCACCTACATGATTTCTTCAGCTTATGCTTGTGTTTTCATGTGTATTTTTATACTGACTGAATGGAACCAAGTTGGAGATCAGCCTGTCACAAAAAAGAATCCCAAACACCACATAAACAGTTCATACCTCTGTCAATTCAAACAGCCACAGATAACCCAGAAATGGTCCACAGCCCAGGACATACCAGATTAGAAACCTTTCTAGAAACATGGCAGGGGAGGGAAACAACATTGCTAGAGGGAGTGAGTTCCAGAGCTGGAGTATGTCAAATAACCATCCTCCATTTAGCTCACCCTTCCCTCTGTACATTTATACCTCACTGCTCCTCTCCACATGCCTGCATCAGAAGCACCCCAGCTATCTGGAGAATATCAGGCTAAAACATCTGATCCATAAGGTAGTTACTGCATGGGGTTTTTAGCTTTTATTTTAACCAAGTAAGATAAAAGTCATATTTTAAACTGGTCCATATTTATTTCATAGGTCAGAAAACTCACCTGTTTCCTCCGTGTTTGCCATTTCCCATCTTACCACAGAAACAACCACTTTCCCCACTTCGGCGCAGTTCTCTGATTCATACAAGTCCATAGGAGTAGATAGGACCCATCTGAGGGTCCTGGGAGAGCTGGCTGGCATCATCATGAGCCTGCTGCTTATTGTCTTTGAAAGGTTGTGAAGCCTGGGGAGGTTTCTCAATGATTTCAGAAAGGTAAAACTTACAGCCAGAAGGACAACTCAAGGACCTACACAGAGGTCACTCATTTCCACCCCTGGAAAAATGAGAGCAATGCCTCTTGGAAGCCCTCTAACCTGATACATCCATGATTTCCATCTAAAACTGTAGCTTCCGGAAGAAATGGGTATCACCTCCCTACGTAAACTCTACAACTGGAAAACTTTTATATCTTTCTTATCAGATACATGGTTGTAAGAACATTTTATATATCAATCACTAATCATTGCAAAATGATAAAATTGTGACTAGGGTACTGCTGAGGTTTTTGAGATGCTACAGTTTGAAGGTGAACAAAATTACGGAAATCCAAAGGGAAAGAACACTAAACTGAGAAAGACATAAAAAAAATGCCTTCAAGACAATGCTGAAAATAAGGAAAGTAAGGGTATCAGTTTTCCGTTTCATGGCACAATGAATTTAC
>VZRO01005378.1:0-261352 GCA_013397915.1 Daphoenositta chrysoptera
CCTCAACCCCCAACAACATATTAACTACTTGCCAGTAGCTGTTTTAAAGAACTTTCCTTGTATTGGAACTAAGAGAGAGATCGAAGCTGAGGTACATAAAGTTCTCTGTCAATACGATGAATTTAGGGTTAAAAAGTTGAGTAATCTCTCTTTTCTCACTCTTCTTTTTTGTCCCTGTTAGAACTTAGGGCGTTCCACACTGCATTTTTCAGAAAAAAACGCAAAATACTTTTTGACTGCAACTGTACAAACCAACTGATTACCTTTTTCAGCAGTGGAGAAAAAAGCAGGTCTCAAGTCTTGTGCTATCTGCAGAGGAAAAGAGATGATCAAGATTTAGGTGTGCTTCAGCATGTGCTGTAGCTATCGTCACCAACTTTTTTTTTTTACTTGTTTTCCCCCCTAAATGGCCTTGTGTACTTTTAAAATACAGGAGGAACTTAATATATTTTTATTCCCTTTGTTATCAGGCTAATAAGATAATCTGTCATTTAAATACAAAGTTTGACAGTAGGTAAGGTCAAGGGGAATCCTTGTTATTTATCAGTGGCTTTTCCATATGTGTTATAAATCTCTCATTAATTTAAGTACTTTTCCTACTGTAGTGTTATGCTTTCAGAGCCCTGAGATTTCTCTTCAGTATGGAAAGAAATTGACATATTTTTAAAAAGTGTGTTAACCATATGTTTTGTGAAACTCTTTTAGGATAGCTTTCTAAAGTCCAATCAGAAAGAAATATTTTTTAAATGTCATTTATTTTGTAATGGGCAATTTTTGTTCTGTCCACAGCAACAGATAGTCATCCCTGCATTGCACCAGTGCCAGTCTACAAGACTGGATGTTCAGTGTTAGGACTTCTGTTGTGTGCATGCCAGACAACCTAGCTCTGTATGGGCTCCTTCTCCCCACATGAATCAACCTTTTATATATATGTTGAGGACAGATTTAATGCTGCTGGTGATAAAACATACTTTTTCCTTGAAGATTAGCAGATGCAAGTTGCAGCCCTGGATAGTAGCAATTAACTGGAAGCAGTTAAATTTTTTCTCTGAGCCCTCTACTCCTTCACCATGGTCTGACTTTGCATCAAGCTGTTTGACTTTGGAGTGTTGCTGAAAGGTTTGGATCAATAAGGACAAAATGTTTTCCATCAATTATGCATTTTTACTAGTAAGATGACTGTTTCACTGTGTTGGCTACAAAGGCTATGTGAAATCTTAGTGTGATTTGTGGGATTAGGATAGTAATCGGAGTGTCTAGGAGGTCAGCCTGTCAGTAGTGTTTCTGTATGTTTTTATTATGTATCATAAATTACTGAAGTTCTAAATAAGACTTTTGTGTTATTTTTATTTTTAAAAAGTGGATTTTGTACTGGAAGTGCCTCAGTTTGTAATGAATTTTCATGTTTGGTAACAAGTTTTTTAAGAATCTGGACTAATTTCCTGTCTTTTGATTTTTCCAAATTCCCTAATCATCTGTATTTCTACTTCTTCCAGAACTTTGAAAAGAAACAAAACTTAGTCAAGAATCTAACTAATCAGTTGTTGCCTATTATCTGTTGGCTTTTGCTTTTCTCAGTCATTCCCATCTTCTAGACTAGGATTCTTGGCCAAAAATTCTAAGATGGGTGTCATAATTCTTTAAATGCAGACAAATGTTAATCCTATCTTACTGCATTACAAGAAGAAACTCAGGTACAGTGATAACAAGCATAAAAGAAAGTACTGTAAAAAAAAAAAAAGTAAAATTACTGGAAATCCAGGAGGTATGTTGACTTTAAAACTTATACTTGTTTGGGGGATTGGCATTTATATTACTACACAACCAATGGGGGCTGAAGTCTATCTTTTAAAAGGGGCTTTAACTCCTGTGTATACAGTATTAGAAGATTAATATCTCAATAGATTAGTGAAAAATAAGTACTATTTAGGAGGTTCTGCTGTAAGTTGTAATAATAAACATTGAAAAGTCTCTGTTGTATATTAATAGCTACTGTGTACATTGTTTCTAAAAGATACAAAAATTTTTGAACCTTTCTAGACTTTTCTCTACTGACTTGTTTGAAATCTTCATTGATATTGGATGTTATGTGCATGATATCAGAGCTTATGAAGGGTTGGTATCAAAGCTATATTTGTTAAAGGCAGGTAAAACCTTAAACCTTCATAGTTTTAAGAAGTTGTATTCTTGCACATTCTTAGCACAAGAAAGGCATAAAATATTTTAAATTTATTTATTTGTCATTTAATTTATGACTAGGAGGATGTATTGAAGCAAATTATTGAAAGTATTGAGAGCATGAATCAGAATAAGGCATCCACAAAACATACAGGAAATTATGCAATTTTAGAGTACTTTGGCAGGGGAGCTTTTTGAAGTGTATATAAGGTAAACTTTTCTTTTGCTGTTATTTTACAGATTTGAGGGGAAGCTTAATGAAGAGGGTCTAATACCTGTTCTAGGCACAATTGTCCTTTGAATTTCAGTTGGGAAATGTAGGTGCAAAAAGGCCTTTGTGGATCTGAGTTTGTTGTCAGCATTTGCTGCGATTTTGTTGGTTCCATGTTATATTTATAGGATTGACCAGTGTATCTCTTAGGTTTCCTACCTTGCTTTCTCTTAATTCCTTTCCACTAACAGCATTTATGACTATTGCAAAGGCTAATTAATCGCTGTAAAACCACAAAAATTCAAGCATGTTTCATCTGAAAACAACACTGGGCACAGATAATGTAACTTCAAACATTGTGCAAGTTCAGTAGTGTACTGCTAACCTGTACTGTTGGACTGTAGTTCTTTTACTAATCACATAATACACAAAAAAGCTATGATTATAAATTCTGTGAGAAAGGTTTGGACTCTGGTAACTAATCTGGTAGCCATAATACCGTTCTTCCTATCCCCATCCTATATTTATTGTACAAAAGTTTTATCTTGTTTATAGGTTAGAAAACATAATGGACAAAATCTCCTGGCAATGAAAGAAGTCAATTTACACAATCCAGCATTTGGAAAGGACAAAAAAGACAAGAGACAGCAGTGTAAAAAACATTGTCTCTGAATTAACTATCATCAAAGAGCAGGTGTGTCTCATGAACTCTAGTATGATATGTTGTCATTCCGAATTGTTAACTATGAGTTCTCGTATGGAAAGCTGCCTGGTGAAAAAGGACCTGGGGATGCTGGTTGGCAGCTGCCTGAACATGAGCCAGCATGTGCCCAAGAAGGCTGATGGCATCCTGGCCTGGATCAGTAACAGTGTGGCCAGCAGGACCAGGACAGAGATTGTCCCCCTGTGCTCAGCACTGGCGAGGGCACACCTCAAATCCTGTGTTTAGTTCTGGGCCCCTCACTACAACAGGAGCATTGAGGTGTTTGAGCTGGTCCAGAGAAGGGCAATGGAACTGGTGGAGGGTCTGGAGCACGAGTCCTATGAGGAGTGGTTGAGGGAGCTGGGGGTGTTTAGCCAGGAATTGTACTCTATTTTCCTCCTGATTACCCTAGTAATATGCAACATCTCTGCATTTGGGGTAACAGTGAAGGTGCACTGGAGTTCGTAAACAAGTTTGTGGAATCCTTGTAGTACCCTTCCTTCCTGTGTGTAGCTAAGCATTTTAAATACTGTGACATCAGTTTAACTATTCTAAGCATCTACATTTCTTTCCTCATTGTAGCTTTATCATCTAAATGTTTTACGGTATTACAGAACCTTCTTGGAAAGTGAGTATAAATGCAGAGAATGTACATAATGAAGAAATAGAAATATATAATAAAACCACTTACAGGTTGGCAGGAGTGTGTCAAATTTGAGCAAGAATCTTTCTGCAAGAACTGCTACAAGTTCAAGCAGGCTTATATTCCTTTCAAATTGAAAAAAAAAAAAATATGAGAAAGTATTTATTTGTTTATCTATCAGTAAAACTAGATCCAATATAAACATGTAGCAGGCATCATTCTTCTCTAAAGATCCAAAGTTTACAACTGAAATGCTAAACAGGGAGAAAAGCTATGGTGAGTAGTAGAGTGAATAATATAGATTGCCAGCCATATTGTTTTAATTTTCGTTTCAATAAAGAGTTATCTATGTACACCTGCCTGCCAAGTGATTATCAGGCAGAGAATTCCTTATAGTTCTGGGATTTAAATTGAGGAAAAAATTGAACAAAAAAGGGTAGAACTAGATTAAAATGTATTAAATTGTCTGTACAAATTAAATTTTTAAAAAGTAAAAAATAACAGCTTCTGAAATACATTTTAACCTCAAATACTCTATTTTAAAATGCCTTCTGTATAAATATAATGTTCTATTAATTTCTTTTATGTAAACAACAGATTGTACATAGTCATGGAGCTCATAGAGTGAGAACACTTTCACTCTTTGAAGGAAAAGGAACAACAGTTTACAGAAGACAGAATATGGTGTATATTTACCAAAGTAAGGGCCTTCATTCTTTTTGCCAGGACTTTCCTACATGTAATTAATAGCACCATGTTTTTAGGCTAATAAATGACAAAGTAATGCTTATTATATCAGTCACTAATATATAGCTGTGAATTTAATTTTATGTACCTTTATTTAGGTTGTAGTTAAGAATCTTCGTAAGGCTCTTTCTGTTTATTTTTAAGCTTTGTCTAGCTCTTCGTTGTTTGCATAAAGAGAAGAAGATTGTTCATCACGATCTCACTCCAAACAATGTCATGTTGGGGGATAAAGACAAAGTTACAGTAAGTAAGTAGAACTGCTTTTTTTAAAGACAATTTCTCAAGATATACCTGAGGAGCATTTCTTTATTAAAAGTGAGAAGATTTCATATTCCTGGGTGGTGCTGGTCACCATACCTGGAAGCTAGTATATTATTGCATTGTTATACTCTTCTGTGAAATCGTTGAATCACAGAATGGACTGGATTGAAAGAGACCTTAAATATAATCTATTTTCAACCCCCCTGCTCTGGACAGGCCTTTCTCTAGATCACGTTGCTCAGAGCTCCATTCATCCTGACCTTAAACACTTCCGGGGATGGACACCCTGTTCCAGTGCCTCACCGCCCCCACAGTAAAGAATTTTTTTCCTAATATCTAATCTAAATCTACTCTTTTTCAGTTTGAAACCATTCCCCCTTGTCCAGTCACTATGTGCTCTTGTTAAAAGTCCCTCTCCATATTTCTCAGGGTCCCTTCAGGTACTGGAAGGCCACAGTTAGGTCACCCTGAAGCCTTCTCTTTTCCAGGCTGAACAAACCCAGTTCTCTCAGGCTCTTCTCATAGGAGAGGTGCTTCATCCTCTAATCGTCTTGTTGGTCTTCCTCTGGACTTGCTCCAACATGTTTATGTCCTTCCTGTGCTAAGGACCCCAGAGCTGGATGCAGTGCTCCAGGTGGGTCTCACCAGAGCGGAGTAAAGGGACAGAACCCTCTCCCTGGCCCTGCTGCCACACTGCTTTGGATGCAGCCCAGGACACGTTTGGCCTTCTGAGTGCTGGGTCATGTCCAGCCTCTCACCCACCAGCACCCCCAAGTCCTTCTCTCCAGGGCTGCTCTGGATCTGTTCATCCCCCAGCCTGTGTTGATAATGGGAATTGCCCTGACCCAGGTGCAGCACCTTATTCTTGGTCTTGTTAAACTGCCTGGGATTCCCATGGGGCCATTTCTTGAGCTTGTCCACGTCCCTTGGGATGGCAATTCCTCCTTCAGGTGTGCTGACTGCACCACTCAGCTTGATGCCACCTGGAAATTTGCTGAGGATGTTCTGGATCCCTCCATCTATGTCATCAATGAAGATATTAAATAACACTGGTCCCAGTATGGACCCGTGAGGGACACTACTTGTCACTGATGTCCATTGGGACTCTGAGCCATTGATCACCACCCTCTGGATGCAACCACCCAACCAATTTCTTATCCACCTAATGGTCCACTCATCAATTCCTGTTGTGGGGAACCATGTCAAAGGCTTTACAGGAGTCCACGTAAATGACATCTGTAGCCCTTCCCTTGTCCACTGATGTCACTCCATCACAGAAGGCCACTAGGTTGGTCAGGCAAGACTTGCCCTTGGTGAAGCCATGCTGGCTGTCTTGAATCACCTCCTGTCCTCCATGTGCTTTAGCATATCTTCTAGGAGGATCTGTTCCATGACCTTCCCAGGCACAGAAATAAAATAATTGCTAATACAAATTTTGTGTTATCATCCATGACTGTATTTCTTGCAGCTATGGATGTCAAATATGATGGAGGAGATGATTCAGCCCTAAAATATTTAAACTATATTTATGCTTCAAGGCCTGTTTTTATTTAAATTAGCAAGAATATAGAAATAACTGGATTATAGAACAAGTGCTAATGAACATACAAAGTATAACAGCTGTCTATTCTATTCCAGTTCTACCATGAAATTGTTTAGTACTCTTCAGTGAGGTGCTATTTTTGTAAGTCTGTAGTAGTGAATATTCTTGATGTATGCTTCTATAATCACCACAGTGTGGAGGAAGGAACCCAGGCAACTTCCAGGACAGGCTTTGAAAGCAGTATGTGTGTGAACAGTGCAAAGCATGGCATAGTTTTAGTCTTTGAGTGAATTTATACAACCTGGTATACACAGCAGGCCTTCCAGGCAGTTCAGATCCTGTAGTTTTTGAAGTTCTCAAAGGACTACTGCATGTTTTCTTGCTGCTCATGACACAGAAGAATATAAACAATTTAAATGCTGCAGAATTGTTGTGAGAAGTCTTTCTGCAAAATTCAATCTCTCTTCTTTAAATATAACAGAAAAGTATAGGCACATGCACACACCCATCCACGAAACACTCAGCTGTAAATATTTAGCAACTGTTGTTTCATAGTAAATATTTTTACCTGATCGTGTTCATACTTAAATTAATTCATTATTAAATCATATATGTTAAACCCCCTCTGATATGTGCCAGACTCCCTCTGATGCTTAGTAATGATGCAGTTTTGAAAGAATGTGATTTAATGGTGCATTTTTACTTGAGTGATGAAAATAAATATTCAGACTATTATTTTAAAGTATCTTATAATTGTATTTTATATCAACATATTGCCACTGAGGGGCACTCTTGTCTCAACAACCTTTCCTTATCTTTGTTCCATTCTAAATATAGAGAAGTCTAAATGTACTTTCAAATGTTGGCTCAAAATTGCCCTTGAAAAGCATTTATATTTCTGTCAAAGGTTTGCAGGAGTTCAGGAGAATTGGAAGAACAGAAACTTACTTGGACCATTACTACAGCAATTAGTTTAAAATTATTGCAGTATTTAAACAAATGCTCACTTTTTTTAGTCCTACAACTAGTACAAGTGTAGTACCTATTGAATTTTGGGGAGAGCTGACGACATTTAATCTATTGTTTCTGAATTTAATTGACCCTTGTTGTTTTACAGCCTTAATGAAATTAAGAGTAATTTACTTTCTTTCTGATGATAGTTAGTATGTACTGTGTGGATGCATGCTGTCGTGTTGTTCCTAACTCATACAGTCCATGTATGCCAAAGACTGGAGAATTTGTTATCTTGATGCTTATATCTCACAATATTTGAGGATAAATGTACTGTCCATTAAGTACATTTCAAGTGGTTCTTAGTGAAAGTTTATCCTGATTTCAGTTGTGATAGAGTTAATATTCTTTCTAGTAGCTGGTACAGTGCTGTGTTTTGAATTTAGTATGACAATAATGTTGATAACACACTGAGGTTTTATTTGTTGCTGAGTAGTGTATGCTCTAAATCAAGGACTTTTCAGTTTTCCATGCCCTGCCAGAGAAGAGCTACACAACAAGCTGGGGCGGGGAGTGCATCCAGACTACCTGACCTGAACTAGCCCAAGGGATATTGCATCCCATAGAATGCCATCCCAGTATATAAACTGGGGCAAGTTGGCCAGGAGCTGCCGATGGCTGCTCGAGGACTGGCTGGGCATCTTTCAGCAGGTGGTGAGCAACTGCAGTGAACATAATTTGTTTTTCTTGAGTTTTATTCTGCCCTCCCCCCTTTTAATTACAATTGCTATTAATATTATAATAAATTATAATACTATAATATTACAATATTATATTAATTTATTTTGTTTCAGTCATCAAACTGTTCTTACATTGACCCTTGAGTTTTATTTTCTTTTCTTCTGATTCTCCTCCCCAGTGGGGAAGGTGAGAAATTGAGTGTGTGGTGCTTAGTTGCTGGCTGGGTTTAAACGATGGCAAAGTTACTACAAAATGTTAGATGAATATGAAGCATATGCTAAAATATTGATAAATCTCTGCATTGAATTTATCCTGTCAGCTTTTATTAAAAGAGAAGGTCTGCTCTAAGATCTACTAAAAACTGTTTAAAAGCTGCACACTCATCATAGAGAGATAGAGAGAGTTCAATTTTCTGGAGTCTTTCAAATCTGAAAACTGACCCAAACTTGCCTTGATCTAACTAGAGTACAATTCCAGTGGACTACCTGTGAAGCAGCGTTGTGTGACTATGTAATTGGGTTATGGTTGAAATTATTTTGCTTTATAAAAGAAACTTATAATACCGCTCTATTTTCTTTTCCTCAGTCAGTCCTTCTGGAAATAGTAACTCTTGTTAATCTCTTGCTATGAGAATCTGCAAGCTGACAGTATAACAAAGGCAGCTCATTCATCTGTAACTAATGTTCTTAAAAAATATTATCTTTCGAGAGGTGCCTTAGTTTCAGACTCTAATGGTATATTTTAATTAAAAAAAAATAGTGAAGTAAGCAATACACTGGAGAAAGGGCTTCCAGAGACTAAGACGTTAATTCTGCAACAGCCACACCAAAGAACTGCTTTAAGATAATTCTTGGACCCAAAGATAGGCATTTCATACCATGTATAGGAGAATGGGAACACTCACATTCCTTGAAGATCTCTTATACAGTTTCTGGTTTTATGTTGGTTGAAAAGGAAAGGAATGCATAGTGTGGGAGACATTCCCACCTTGCTGTCAGAGCAGAAAACAATAAACCTGCTAAAGAATTATGCATGTTTGTCCTGAATTCATGGAGAAAAGTTCTACAGGTGGCTCTCGTAGAACAATTCCAGCAGAACTTGGTAGGCAGGGACCTATGGTGAAAGAAAACAAGAATTCTTACAGAGAAATCTGCAGCTGGCCTGACACAATGCAAGATTATGGTTATGAGGGACCTCTTCCAGGGATGGTCACTGAATATCAAGTCTATAGGTCTTACTGAAAAAGGAATACCTGAGGTCATACCTCACGCTCTGGTGAGACCTTACTTGAAGTACTGAGTCCAGCTTTTGGGTTCTCAGCACAAGAAGAACATGGGCCTGTTGGAGTCAGTCCAGAGGAGGGCTGTGAAGAGGATTAGGGGAATGGAGCACCTCTCCTATGAGGAAAGGCTGAGAAAGTTGGGATTGTTCAGCCTGGAGAAGAAAAACCTCCAGGAAGACCTTAGAGCACCTTTCTGTACCTAAAGGGGACTGTAAGAGAGCTGGAGAGGGACTTTTTACAAGACCGTGTAGTGGCAGGACAAGGGGAATGGCTTCAAACTGAAAGAGTAGACTTAGATTAAATATGAGGAAGTAATTCCTCCCTAACCACTGGGAGGGTGGTGAGCCACTGGAACAGGTTACCCAGAGAAGTTTTGGATGCCTCATTCCTAGAAATATTCAAGGTCGAGTTAGATGGGGCTCTGAGCAACCTGGTGTAGTGAAAGGTGTCCCTGCCCATGGCAGGGGCTTTGGAACTTGAAGATCTTAGGTCCCTTCCTACCCAAACCTTTCTATGATAATTGTATGAGGAATTTTTGAATATTTATGGTCACAATGTGTTTTCTTAAGTAATGTGTGTGGTTAGAGACTTTCTTTATTCAGATCTTTCTTTATTGTTTTGTTTTTAAACTTACGTGAGGCACAAATGAAAGTCCTAAGCCCAGGAGGTCCGTCATTCTAACGTGAAGATTGTATAACTTGTTTTGTGTTTCCCATTTTTTACGCATGTCAATTAAACTTAAATTATCCTAATCTTTTTCAGGCTCTTATAAGGTGTGTGTTGTTGCAAGTGTAAACAGACATTTACAGTCTGATCCTAGCCAGGCTGTTTCTGCCTGAAGAGAACTTTAGGCATGTGGTTGTTTTGTAGTCTCTAGAACTGTGTACGTTACTTATTTTCTGTTCAGTTTCTGACATACGTTTCATAAGAAGGGGTCCATAACTACCATCTCTTATGCTGGTACAGCATTTAATCATAATTGATTTAGCTGCAAATGCTGTGAAAATATAAATACTAAATCATGTCAATCTGCAGTTTTGTAAAACATCTCATTCTAAATTTATAGGAAAGTGCTACCAAAACTGTACATCTCTGGTCAGATTGAAAGTCTGATTTACTGTTTCAGACACACACAAAAAAAGGTGGAATTTTAGGTGCAGCCTGGATGAAAGTTGTTTTGTTATAGGGTTTTAGAGATTCATGGAACCAATATTATCTGTGGCTTTCCTTTTAATCTGCCCAGCCTTTTTATATAAGACATTGAGAAGTTACAGTTCTAAATTGAAAATGTGTATTTGCTTTTATTGCAGCCATATTTTACTGCAGATGTATTTTGTTTCTAGCACAGTGTATTTCTGTCTAGAGCTCCATAGCTGCATCTGTTTGTAGGACAAAACAGAAGACTCTGTAAATCATCACTTTTCCTCAGTGTCATTTAATTGCAGCAAGGTTTAGACCTTGACAGTCAGAGGGCTGTGTGGAATCACTTGGACACCTTTCAGAGCTAATATCAAGAAGAATTGTGAGGGGTGCCATACTCTGTTTTGGGAGGCATGTTCTGTTCAGTGTTTAATACACCTGATAAAATAGCAGCTGAAAGGATCTGTATGGGTCTGAAACTTGGATTGTATAGCAGCAGAATGCTAGTTTTGAGACTACTCACCTGTTGGATAAACTTTTTATCACAGCAGGCAGCCATGGAGTGTCAGAATGGTGAATTGAATGAAACTTGGACAGTTCAAATAGCTCCTGGGTGCTGGAAGAAAGCTACCTGTTAATTTTATAATTCAGAATATTTGCTTGTTGACTGCGTTATTTAAAAGACCTGTTGGCTCTGGGTTCTGTTCCATGCCCAGAGAAGCAGTGACCATGAGATAAAGTGGATATAACCAGTGTCTGTTATGTGTTATTCACTGTTCAGATTCATTTGAATCAGTGCTAATTTTTTAGCAAATTAGATGGCTCATTTAACTAATATTCATTATCAGAATTGCTACCCTTCACACTGAGGTTCAAGGAAGTCCTTCTAGTACTTTATTTTTGAAGTTATTTTCATAATAGGCTGAGTGGAATCTTCTACTTGTTTACATTCACACTGTAAATCAAACATTCTGGAAAACATTGGTGGATTAATAGCATGATCACATCTCTCTTTACAAATCTCAGTTTTAGATGTGGATCAGTGCCTAGGTTCCTAATGCAGAAGTTATAAGCTTCACAAAACTGGCAGTAGATTGTTTACAAAGCATTAATAATAGCACAGAAAGGAGAATAATAGAATTGCCAAAAGGTTTATTTGGGAATGAGGAGAAGTTAATTCTGTTCCCATTCTATTGATGGGGAAACGTAGAGTAAGTATGTACTATTGTTTAAGTTGCAAATTATCTTGATTTTAACATATGTTTTTATGGAAAATCAAATTAAAGTTCTAATTTTATACTCCAAATCACTGTAACTCAGTAAGTTGCTAACAAACCTTCTTGATTACAATTGCAAACTTCCTGAAGAGAAGCAAAGGGCTTTTCTCTCATCCTGAACCCTTCAGGGTAGAAGAAGGAACTGTTCAGTGGGTAGACAGTGAAAATCTGACGTGAGCAGGTCTGAAGTTCATATATGGGGTGAATTTGATACTCTGTTAATATTCCTTTTTGTTGTGCTTTTGGTCTTTGTCCCTGTATTTGATTTTAGGAAAAATTAATGGCATTTTTGAATAGGATTCAAATATAAATTAAGGCAACAGATGTGCAAATATGCCATCATTGTTGTTAAAATGTATCTGGATAATTTTTGTCTTGTTTATACTGCAGAAGATTAATCTACTGGTTGAGAATTTTGGGAAATAAAACAGCAAATGAAAATCCAGGTTCTCTTAATAAAAAGAGAAAAAAACCCATTGCAGTTATCTAAAATGCTCATTTGAAGAGACTGCTAAGATTTAAAAATTTCTGTAATTTGGCTATCATGAAAGCTGCAGAGACCATTCTGTAGGAGGTTAAGATACTAGTCAAGTTGGCCTACTCCTATTTCATAGTTTTGTCTATCCTTCATGCCCTCTTCCACAGACTGTTAACCTTTTTTGAAACTACCTTGCTTCATTATCACTCATTCTGCAACTCTAAACATAGTGTAAACAAGTGAAAAAAGTGAAGGAGGGTGTTTCAGAAGCTAAAGGATTATGACTACATCATAGTGTTTTAATTTTTCTTCCTGTTTGAGGATTGTCTTGTATGTTTTTTTAACTATTTTTTAACAATTAAAAAAAATTATAATAACACAAATTAATAAGGGGTCACCTACCTATTTGGTCGTATCTTCATTTAATGATACATGAGCCAGGAGGCCTGTCACAGTTCTCAGAAGTTATTTCATTTGTTTATTAGTTATTGTAGCAACTTTTGGCATCACATACCAAATAATCATGGAGTATTAAAAGTTGCAGGTCAATTTATTCATTTTTTAAGACAGATGCTTAAATAAATTAAAAGAACCACTGTCACTAATTCGATGCATTTCAGCAGTCAGCATTTCTTTTTCATTCAAATCTCTATTAGAGGCTTGGAAAAGCTAAGAAAAAATACTTATGTTTAATGTAAAACTGATTGTCCTGGGCTTTACATTCCTTAGCTCTGGCAGCACCAGTTGTATGTGGGAGCTTCTTGCTGGCATCATGAAAGTTTAGCTGAATTTGGAAAAAATAATTGCCAGTGAAAGGGTTTTATCCCTCCATTTCTGAGGACCGGAGCTTAAAAGGAAGAGAATATATTTACTCCATCTGGCTGATTTTTCCCTTGCTTTCTTTTTTTTTTCTCCAGATAATCATTAATGTTGTATTAAAATAAAATACCACTTCCAGAACTGAGATGTTCAGCTCTCTTCTTTCCTTCACTAAATCTTTCAAGCAACAGGAACTGAATTTATTACTTGTTGTAATGTCTCAATACTCGTTCTTCATCAAATAATATTTGAAGAATTCCAAAAGAAGGAATTTAGAATGATTCACCCCAATTAATTCAGGGAAGTATCAACATTGCAAAATCCTCTGGTCCTTTGGGGATTGATATTTATTGAAGCGAACTGCCTGAGGACTGCCTTAACTCAAGGGAAAAGGGAGGCTTCTTGGTGATCCTATTAATTTAGCATTCTTTCTACTTACATTTTCCAAGCACTGCAGAGCTAGTCCTTCTTTGGACATTTTGTTCAAAGAAAAATTATCTGTGGCTTGGGTGTCTAGATGTGGCTGTCTTATCAAAGGCCCTTTCTGAATTCAAGAACTGCTCCTTTTCAGACCCTGAAGGCTTGCACTGAGCAAGAGCCAACAGAAACTAATTTTTCTTACCTGTATTTCTTCTGATCTCCAGCTTCTTTTGAGGAGTAGTAACATTTTGAAATAAAATTTTTATGAACCGTGTCATAGTGAAAACAATTGGAATAGGCATGCTATGGGCTCTGTCCAAGTAGAACAGGAGTCTTAGAATGTTTTAAACAGTATTATTTACTACACAGATCTTCCCACTTCTGAAGCAATATTACAATACAAAAATTATTAACAGGGTTTATCACATGCAATAATGTTTTCTTGTTCTTTGTGCCTGGACTTAATGAAGTGTGATGTATCTTAGCTGCATTGTTGTGTGGAGGCAGCAGTAGAGTATTGAATTGGAAAAAACAACCGAACTGTTTGGATGGAACTTTGATTAAAAATATAGTCTCTGAAGACTGTGTGTGACATTTTGTGAAAGACTACCTGGTAATTACAGAAAAGGCACTTATTTTAACATAATTGCATGATCTTCTAAATCTACAGCTTTTGTCACAAGGTAAGGCTAAGATTCACCATTATTCTTAACAAATCACATCGTTGAAATTGAACTATCAAGTTATTAGACCCCCCATGTGCTCCTTTAAAATTTAATTTCTTAGAAAGTCCACCCTTCCCAGCTGTCATAATTTCAAGGACAGTAAAATAATTACCATAAATTTAGATTATTAGATTATTAGAGATTAGTACTATATCACTGCTTATTAGATACGTACCATTATCATACAGTTTATTGAAATATATTAATAGAAACTTGAAAGTGGTTATATAGTTTACATTGAAACCATTAGAGGTGTGCTTATAGTATTTTTAAAGCTGGTAGACCTGATTGAAATGTAAGTTGTTGATGAATGTGGAGACAAAAAGATAATATGGTCCAGTTCTGTGAAATGTAAAAGATAAAAAAAAATCCCAAACATCCATTCCACCCTCCCCCAACTTTTCAGCTATTGTGACTGAGCACTGATTGTCATGCAGAGAAGGCAGCTATTGAGATGTGATTTTTTTTTTTTTTTATGATTGTAGCTGACTTTGGGCTTGCAAAGCAAAAGCAAGAAAACTGCAAACTTGCATCAGTAGTGGGAACCATCCTAAACTCGTGGTAAGTACTCCTGCATGTAACATTCAGTCCAGTGACTTCCATCTTCATGGTTACTCTTGGAGCTGATAGGGAAGTTACAGTGCAGTAAGGAACAAGGTGCAAGTCACAAGCTATTCTGCAACAGTTGGTTGCCTGCCTATTTTAATGTTGCCTGTTCTTACAGATGGTGATTACTGTGGGTTAAGTTGGTGCAAAAATGAACTAACTGCAGTAGTGTAGTAACTTATTCATCTATATATAGAATATCCTTATAGGTAAAGAAATGTGGGTTTAAATTATAAAAAGGTGTATGTAAACAGTATCAATTGCCACCACCACGTGTGATGGCCTTATACCTGTAAGAATGCTTGGCCTGCAGGCTGTGATAAGTAATTAAAGGTTCCAAACTATCAGGGGAGCTACTGGTTGCTCCTCTGAATTAAGAGTGAGTCAAGAACTCAGGCATTTGGCAGTTCAGCATAATTCATTTTGCCATTTTTGAAATTGTTGCTTGTGAATTCCTACTGCCAGAATGATAATGATTGACACTTAATCCCTAGAAATCCCTAAATCCTAAAATGGCTTCAAGAGTGAGACCTTGTAATATGTTAAATATTCCAGTCACATACCTTAGAAGACTAATGCTTATACTTCTTAGTGAGCAAAGGTAAGGGGATTGCAAGGCTGCCTTAATGGTTCTCCAAATATTCCTGAAGTGTAGCACAATCTCTGAGTGACACTGGATCTGTGAGTGATGGTTTGGGTGTTGAAAGTGTAGTAAGAGTTTGGTGTAACGAGTTATGTGCCATCTTTTTTAACTTCTCTGAAATAATCAATTTGTTTTGTTCACTTATAACTGGGCAGAGAAGCTGTTGATGAGAAGTTACTGTGCTCTTTTAAACACCAATTTAAAATACAGGTGTTAGAGGTGTCAAAACCATGCTGCTGTGGCACTTAGGCTCACTGAACTTTAATTTTTCTTATCCTATCTACATTTATTTCTTCTTTTTCCCTGTTAGAGGCCTGTTTTCTTTTCATGGATAGCTTTTGTGTTTTTTATATTTGGAGGAATTTTTTGTTTGAGAGTAGTGTTCTGTGGATTTAAATACTCTTTTTTTAAATATAATTTTTGCTTATACTATATTTACTATTATTCACATATCCTGTCTTTGTGCATGGAAGTTCACATTAGACCTAGAACTTTGGCAGTTATTTTTCTACGTCTTTATCCAGTTATTTGGATGCAGGATTGAGGATAAAATGTCCCTTACATGATGCAATCTTTCCAGTAAGTGGTCTTTTGGGACTACTCAGTTCTACTCCACAGGCAAAATCATGGAAGCAGTGATCCTTGTCTGTCTGCAGTCAGAAAAGAGAACAAGGATACAGTACAGATCTCTTTGTATTTAGAATATATGCTTGAGTAATATTTAAAATGACAGGCTAAAATATTAGTCTTTCCAATGTCATAATAATTTTAAAATGCTAAAAAGGCTTTGCAAACAGCAGCATGCACTGGATGCCACCTTCAGGGTGCTTGGTTAATGTGTGACAGTGTGACAGTGGGCTTTTTGAAATGGAAGCCTGTTCACAAGGAATAAGATGAACTGACAGAGTATTTTAGCACAAGTCTTGAAGGAGAAATCAGAGCCTATAGACTTAATCAGTGTTTGGATTAGATTTTTTTGTGGGGTTTTTTTTTTGGTATTATTTAAGTAGATGTTAAAGGCTATTAAGAAATCAAAAAATTAGGACCGCCTACCTACCAATATTACTTTCTGCAGAAAAAAAAATCAAACCAAAAAGAGAAAGAGAGGAGACAGCATTGTCATCTTAGAATGGCAGAAATTGCTTTCTTCTGAATTGACAGGTAATAGTTCTGGGTAGTTTGAGATGCAACCCACCCTTCTTGGAGCAGACAATATAGTAAAGAAACAAAACAGTAAATGTCAAAAGGAGTGTTTGATTCTTATTGTTTAAATTTGACTAAGCAATGTTATGCAGAATGGTTCAGATAAAAACATATCACTGTTATGTAACAAACTTGGTTGTATTTGGGCTTGACTGAATCAATTTGCTAATGCAGTTTTTAAACCCTGTGTCATCATAAAATAACTGCAGACACTGTTTTATGTTTAGAGACGGGGTTATATAATTATGCTTTGTAATTGTGATGGTTTTTAATTTCACTTCATACTAGGTTGTATTCCACTATCACACTAATTAAATTCCTTTTACTTGGTTATGTCCCTGAACTAAAAAATCCAGCAATGTGTATGTTTAGAATACCAAATGTATTAAATGGATGTGTTTACACTTAATACATTAAAAATTGAGGAAAAGACTGCTCTAGGGAATTGGTAATGAATCCTGAAGTCTTTTCCCAGCTCGTAAGTCACTAGAAACAATCTGCTCCAAGTTAGTGGTGACAGTCTTTATTGTCATGCTGTCTTGAAGGCCTTCCCAGAAAAGACAGAGCAATTGTCTATGGTTATAGAGAATGATGTTTCCTTTCATTTATACCTTCCACTTCTTTGTTGCAAAAAAATGATTGTAATTTAAGAAGAGGGACATATTGACAGCAGCTCAAGGGATGTATAAAATTGTATATGTATAGAGGCAATTTAGATAAACTCTGGGAAATGAAGTAAATTTTGAGATTGGGTGGAATAGAGAATCCCATCATAATTCCTTGAGAACTTGACTGATCTTGAAAAGCTGTTGTGAAACTGTGAGTAGATCCCTCAGGTGTTATTAAGAAGTGGGCAAGAAAGTTCCACATTAGTTGGCGAGCTAACTTGATCTTTCTGAGACAAAATTGTTTTCAAATGTTAGAAAACTCTGTTTAGAAAACAAATGTTAGATGCACAGAATAATGTTATTTATTTAGCTTTTTGTGCTAAAGTTGAGGAATTTTCTTGTTGTGTTTTAAGGAAGCTCCCATTTCAGTGGTAATTGGAGGTATTATTTTATTTGTGTCCCTCATCTTCTCCTCTGTGGGGGAGAAAATACCCCTTGATCTTAGTTTCTGTTTATGGACTACACACTCTGTCTGCACACTGTGTTCTGTTAACCAAATTTCTTTTCTAGTACTGGTCACTGCTTCTGTTTATAACCATAACTTGTGAGAGCACTACATAAATCAATATTCTGGTATGATTTAATGTAGAAACCTACAGTAGCTGCGTTGCTTATTGTGGTGACATAATATTTTCACTTATTTAAAGCATTTTTATGTTGGGAAAGGTAATTTGAGGGAGTGTGTTGTATTTTCTTACATGCTTTATTTTTAGCCTTTATGATGCTATATGGTCAAACTGATTACCAGATTTCTAGCAGTGCTTTCTTCCTCCAAAAATAGTATCTGAAACATTTTACCAATTTCAACAAAATTTGAGAGTTTAGGTTCTTTCAATGTTTGTGAAAATTTGGTGATGGATAGCAAGTAGTGAAACAATTCAATCTTGGTGAGAAAAGTTTGTAACCTCAGCTGAAATGTTCACTTCCAAATAGCTGCAGTACATTCTGTCGTGTGACAGTAGTTTGGTGTGTTTAGATAACCAAGAGAATAGGAAACTGAAGGTATTGTGGAATGATGAGGGAGAACAGAAAACTAGTGGAAAACTGGTCTTGTGCTAGTTTTGCCATTCATGGAACAGATGACTCTTGGAGGGGATTTGCTGATTTGAATAGAAAGGTAACAAAAGTTAAATATTCCTTTCACTATATTAAAACTGATTTTTTTACCAGATGATCTTCTGAAAGTTGATTAACAGAGTTGTTCACTCTGAGAACGAAAAATAGCAAGGAAATACATTGTGAAAGTTTGTTTGTGGTGTAGACACAGGTTTATAATAATGTGCAAAAGGTCCAGTGCAATTGGAGGTGGAATCCACAGGGACCATATAGGTTGAACATGCAGGCAGTACTGTCCCCCGGTGTAACCCACAGCACAACTCTGTGTAGAACATTATGTTTCACTATGGGCACCTCATGACAGAAAAGACACCTGGATGAACCTCAAGGAAGAACATTATAAGTACTTGACAGAGACTGCCTTACAAAAAGATGTTCAAAGGATTTAATTTTATATCGTTTTTATTATGCAAGAAGTTTGTCCAGTTTACTGTCACCTGACATTTGAAATGTACCTAATACCATATCCAGTGTCGCATAGCATTATACTTGGGAGTAAAACTGGAAATTATGTGAAACAAAGTAAAAAAGCATGAAGATATCTTTAGTTATCTCTGGAAAAATGTTCCAGTGGCAATTACAGAAGTCCCATCATAAGAGATAACTTGATACTAGACAGGAGAGAATGGAACAAAATCTTGGACTAAAAGAAAGCAGGCCACTTTGGAAGTAACATGGACTAGTCCATATGGGTGTATTTTTCCTATCCTGAGTAGAGGAGAGTTGTACTCACAAGAATTAAGTAGCTTAAAGCCATAGCACAGGCTGTTTACATGAAAGGGAGTGTGAAAACAGTTTTCTGTACTTCTTTTCTATCAACTGAGTGGTCCTGATCCACCTTCTAAAGAGTAACTTTAATGCTGAGGGGTGAGGTGCAGCATGTAATAATTTTATAGACTCCATGCTGACTTTAGACTGCTATCTTGAGGGGAAAAAAAGTATTACTATAATACATTATAAATCAACAATGTACTTCTTGGAAATAGTTATTTCTGTACTTACATAAATTGTACAGCAATTATTGTCATCTATAATAATTATTATGTTATTATCTCTTCAGAAGAGACAATAGTGATAATGAATTAATACTTTTTGTTAAAATAAGATTAGTCATTTCATCAAACTAATGTATGAGCTTGTAAATGTCTCTTAGTCCAATGTTACTGGCATTCTTTTGCTAGAATTCTTCTTTCATTTTTATTTTAAGTAATGTTAAATGAGCTACATTTAGATAAACTATGTTCTTATGACATCTGAACTGTAGGACTTAGAATACTTCTGATGGATTTATTTCTTCCTTTCCCATTCTCTTCTATATTGTAGATGTTAGCTGCGTTACTATCTTGGCAAATCCTTACTATTTCTAAATCTAACTATTTCTTGTTCTGCTTTACTTTGATGCTCAGTATATAGTGTGCTGTTTGAATTTCTTGTGCCATTATGTGTCACCTTTTTGTCCTGGATGTTTCCTAAATAGCCTGTTTGCTGTTTTACCATTTCTTTGATGGTTAGTTAAAGCTGTTTGCTCTTTTCATTTGGGTCCTGGGATTTAGTTTCTGGTGTGGCCTTCTTTCAGTTGCTTGCTTTTTCATAGAAGCCAATTTTCAAAGCTCTATCAAGCATTATTCAAGCTGACTTAGTCTTCCCTTGGTTTGTTCCATCTCTTCCAATTGAAGGAGTTTGAATTCAAATACCCCGTGATTTCAGACAGACCTATATATCTGCATTTGCTATCTATTCTGCTGAAGAAAGCTCTTTTCCTGGGTTACTGCCCAGTATCTATCTAGGTTCTCCACAATTTAATCTACACAAGCAGAGGTAAATAATTTTATGACTAGAGATGTAGCACAGTGTTAATAACTATGTGATCTCACTTGCAGACAAGTAGTCTGTGTGTTTTTATGGAGAGCAAGGTGCCAAGTTGTTAAATTGGGAGATGAATTACAAATGTAATTTGTGGGTAGGTTTTGTTGACTATTATTTACAAATTAATGTGTATATTAATTCTCTTTCTACTTCCTATCTCAAGAAAAGCTTTAGCTTATTCCTGAAAGGATTTTTAGAAAGAATTTGGAGAATAAAATGGTGGAATTAAATGTTTTTCTCATCGTATGATCATGTGAGAGTTCCATTTAGGTCTCTTGCCCTATTTTGCTTCTGGTCTGTTTCTCAAGGGTGCCCATTGCTGTGGTTTGGTAGTGAGCTGACCAGAACGAGGTGATGTCTCAAATCTCTTCCTTCCTTCTCTTTAGTCTTTGCTCAGTTTCCCATGTAGCCTTACTTTTTCAGCTGATGTTTGTAAGTGAGCTAGGAAGCAATACCTTTTAATAAAAAAGATAATAAAATATGTCTAGATTATTATGTTATGAGCCTGTGTATTTATTTAATCTATTGATTTTCATGATGGCTGTTGTGGGCATCTGGATCAACAGACTTTATTTAGATTTGAGAATTTTAAATCTATGCAAAAGAAGACAATGAAGTCACCATCTTTCTCAGGTAAAATTTTCATCTGTCTGCTTTCTTTCTGGTTGTTTTTGTTTTTCCATTTAATCCATACTGAATGTGATTGCTAGACAGAAAAGTTGTTATTAGTTAATTATCTTGCATATTAGTTTCCAGCAAATCCAAATTCTTCCAAAGTCATCTAACTCATACCTTACTGTGAGCCACAAGTTACTGTCAGAAACAAGTCTCTGTGTGGCTGGGATTCATCCTGCTTATATGCAGCAATTTAAAAGCTGGGCATCTTATTCAAGTCCAGCAGCTAGATGATTACTGAAAGTAATGGAAAAAAATAGACATTCCAATAATGAGTTTCATCCCATCTACTTTAAACAGTTATGTTAGGATGAGATGAATCAACCACCTGATCTGTCTATCTCTCTTCATTTGCTACAGAGGGATCTTAGCATAAATCTCTTAGAGGACTTTAAAGTTAGGTGAAATTGACACCTTCTATGAAATCAGTAATCAAAGATCTAGGTTTATTTTAGAGTTCTTGTAGAATTGAATTTGCTACTGCTTGTGTTGTCTTTTTGCAGATACTTACTTTTCCATGTCTCCCTCTAGAATGTAAATATTCACGCAATTTCTTGATAAGCTTGGTTATCCAGCTTCTAAGCTGGATAAAGGCACTGAATGAAGTTTGTTCCAAAAGTCATATATCTCAGTAAGCAAAATCCTTTACCCTTTTTAAAATGTTCAGATTTCTGTTCCATAGATAAAAGGAAAAAAAATATTTTCTTGAGCTGTTTATACAGTTACAGACTTAAGGCAGTTCCTTAAGTATTTTACTGAAAAATGGGATACTAATTCACTGAAAAACATGTCTAATTGGAAGGAAACTCTTCTTAGAAGAATCTGTCAGATACATGTTAGGAGTACCTTTTTAGCATATGAGTGTTTCAGGTTTTTATGTGTGTGGACAGCACTTTGCCACAACTTACAGATACAACTTGTCTACAGCATTTCTTTTAAAACTGACAGCTTGACAATTTGCTATAAATGTATAACATCACATGTATGGACCATGCAGTGATGCTTGGTTTTGATAATACAAATAACAAATCACATTGAAGGGAAATTTTATTTTGTAAGTTTCAGAATGCACCTTATACTTCCTCTTGTTGTTTTAGACTTTGTTCCATGATGTGTCTGAAGGAATAATAGATATAAATTAGAACTTTAATGTGTTTTTCTGTTTTAAGCCTCCCAGAAGTTCTGTATATAATACTGGAACACTAAATTACAAATTAATGATACTTTGATTCGTCCTTATAACTTACTCAAAGGTACCTATGGTAATCTTGAAAATTCAGAAGCATTAAAAAGTTGAAACAGCTGTGCACATTTTGAGTTTAATTAGATAGTTGTATTTTTATTACAGTGTGAAAGGTGATACTTCATGACGTTTTTCAGTAATAGTAAGACAACTGAAGAAAGAATGAGCTTGATATAAAGATCACCTTTTCTAACAGAGCCTTCAAGGCTTTTAAAATTGTCCTTGAAACAATTTTTTTTTTTTTAAATGAAAGCCTAGAAAGAATAGTAGTTTTACACACTGACTCCCAGCAAGTTTTTTCTCCAGATCAACAGATACTGCATGTAGATGAGAAGGCCAAATTCAAACTGAGTTGTATCTTTATGTGATATTTTCCCAGTATGCCTGTACACCCTATTTAGATGAGGGGAAAAAAACATTTCAAATAGATCTGTGTCATGGTTTAACCGCAGCCATGAAGCAAGCCCCAAGCAGCCACCAGCGGGACTGGGGAGAGAATTGGAGGGGTGAAAGCTAAAAAACTCATGGGTTAAGATAAAGACAGTTTAATAGGGAAAGCAAAAGCCTGCAAGCAAGCAAGGAATAAATTTACTGCTTCCTATGGGCAGGCAGTTATTCAGCCATTCCCAGGAGCACAGGGCCCCATCACGTGTAACAGTGTGCTTGGGCAGACAAACCTCGTCATTCCAAATGTCCCCCTCTTTCTGCTTCTCTATATACTAAGCATGATGTCATATAGTCTGGAATATTCCTTAGGTCAGTTTGGGTCGCCTGTCCCAGCTGTGTCTCCTCCCAGCCTCCCATGCTCTCCCAATTTCCTTGCCAGCGTGGCAGTATGAAAAGCAGAAGAGGCCTTGGTTCTATGTCAGCAATAACAAACACATCTCTATATTTACCATCACTCTGTTCAGCACAAATCCAAAACACAGCCCCATTCCAGCCGCTGTGAAGAAAGTTAACTCTACAGCAACCCAAACCAGCACAATGTGTAACTTCTAAAAAAATGTATAGAAATGCTTCAGCTGGGGGTAAATATGCATCAGGGCCCATGAAACTCTAATATTTGTGGTCTACTTGCACTAGATACTTAAATGTTGATACCTGAGCCCTTGCATTATGTTGAGAGTTCTCCCAAGTTTTATAGCAAATGTAACTCAATAGTACTGTACCCTGTAAATGCTACCAAATTCCTTTGTTTCTGAAATGAAACATTCTGGTTGGAAAATTCTGGAGATCCAAAATGCATCTTTGAGCAGTAGTACTGTGTATATATGTATACACATATATATGTGTATGTACGTACATACTGAGACACACAAAGACATGCACACACACATATATGTAAAAATCAATGAGAATATTCATACTTGTAGAGAATTTAGTTCAATTTAGATAGCATAAAACAGATTCTGTCCTGTTTGGGGTTTGGTTTGGTTTTGTGGGGGTTTTTTGTTTGGTCTTTTTGTTTGTTTCTTTGGGGTTTTTTGTGGGGGTTGTTTGTTTGTGTGTTTTATCTTGGGTTTTTTGTTTGTTTAATTTGTTGTTCCACATTGTCAAATTAAGCATAGATTGCATCGGCAACACCATTTCTGGCATAATCACATATGCAGGAAGTTGCCATCTTGATTTTTCCTGTGCTTTCAAGTACATATGACATTTTACATTATGAGAATTCTTTTTTTGTTCTACTTGCCATTGATACTTAACCCAATGTGTCCTAGCAAGTACGCAATTTCCATACCTGGGAATTCTTGGAGGATGTTGTTTTCCATGTACTCAAACACGGGAACGTTTAGATGTGCTTGTCCCTTGGGAAGCACAGTCGGTGAACATCTGTGAAATATAGCCTTCAGTTTTAAAGACAGTTTTAAAGAAGATACTGTGCAATGAACTGCATTGCTTGATGAAATTCAGAAAGGGCTGAGATTTAGCATTTGTTTTCTCTAGCACTAAAGGTTCATACATGTAAAAGCAGTGAAAGTATGAAGTTGCCATAAAAAACAGGTCTGTCTGCCAGAGATGTTGTACACTCTTGCAGAAAAAGTACAGACTTCAAAGATGGGAGAACATGTAGTAGTTGAATATAACTTGATGGTCTTCTGAATATGAAAACAAGTCCTCACAATAACATTCTTCTGCTCTTTTCAGCAGCTTTTTATGCTCAGAAAGAGAAACTGGTAAGAGATATGCTGAAGTTTTTTATGCATTTCCTTGTATAGTTATATTTTGATTGACCTAACTTTTCTTAGTAAAGGTAAAAAAGTATTTCAGTTGAGCATTATGAGCTAAGGGTAAAACTGAAAGTTGTGTTTCAATGAAAGCTGATTTTATATTTCTAAAGCTGACTTCTTGGCAGTTCTATTTAGTGTCTCTCTTCCAAAGAAAAAGCCTCTCAAACTTCTACCAGTACCAGTTGTTTTTGAGGCTGTGATATGAACTATGTCAATGAAATGATTCAAGGCAAAAAATTCCAGTTGTGACAAAAGCTACCCAACCTAAACCTGCCATACTGCAGGGCAAACACAATCATTTGTGTAAGCATATAATGATTGATGCCTTAACAGGCCACCTATAAACAGAGACCAGACAGGAGTAAGGGAATAAAGGTGGGTATTTATTTGAAGGGCCTTCAAGGTACACCCCGGGAGCCAGAGGCTATTGCCAACATGGACCCCAAGATGGACAACCAGTCACGAGTTCTTTACACCTTTATAGGTTTGGTTCATTTGCATAGCCAGGGTTAACTCTCCAATTAAAGCTTCAGTTTAATGATGTAATTCCCCTCAGCTTGCCCCCCTTTCAGAGGCTTTTAGTTTACACTTTTTGGGCCTAGGACAGTCTAGGTGTCCTTGAAGAGCAGGCCCAGAGAGGCTTTGTTATGACTACTCAGCACGAGAGAACAGAAATTAACAGGCTAGAAGAAACCTCAGAGCTGCACACTAAGCAGTACAGGATTTTGAAAAATATAAAAGTCAAAATCTAAGGCATCATGATGAGCTAGATTAGAGAACTTACCTGACTTAAAAATAGTTTAGGTCTTTACTCTGATGCATAATGCATCTGTAGAAGTACTTGTGCTGGCACAGGAGAACCGACCTTGGTGGAGAAGAGTGACTGGGAGCAGCAGAAGTGAGATACCATCTTGACTTTCAATATCTTGTGGATATATAGCCTCATACAGCCTCAACAACTTACCTCATGTGAGGCTGTTGTGGTCTTCACAGTTTAATATGTGCTCCAAGGTTTTGATGGGGGAAAAATGTAGTTACAAGTGTCTCTTTGCACTTAGGAATTGGGAAGAGGACCTTTTTCTCTGAACATTCTTTTTTCCTTGGGTATTTAATGATTTAGGTATGAAGAAGGTATTTGTTTCTTTGTTTTTGTTTAACAAAGCAATAGGAGTAAAGAACAATAGAATAAACCATTCAAAAATGTTATTTGATTTCTATTCATATGTGACAAGGGTGAATTAGAAGTGAGTTGGTGGCAGTTTTTCATGTGTTCTAGAACAATGTCTTATTGCAATGTTAGAGGCCATAAGTTATTTTTCAAAGTTGGTATGTTCGGCATCGCTAAGCAATAGTGTGTATAGTTGGCACACATAAAAGCCTGAAGGTTTGTAAATTCAAAGAAATACAATTCCATTGCTGAATGTTAACTGGATGTCCAAATCTTTATTTTCAAAAGTGTAAAATGAAAACCCCAAGAAGGTAAATTATAAAACATCTCGACTGCTTCAAACAGAGAGGTATTGAATTGTGTTGAAAGAAAGCAATAAGTTAGCGAGTTCTCTAAATGGTTGATCAACAGCAGTGTAACTGAAATTTATGCTGGTTTATTACTGGGAGCTTGTTTTTACACATTTCTCAGTGCTCATTAACATTTGAGATTGAGACAGACTACACAAATTTACTACGATATGCAGTGAAAAGTGTCCTTCCACATCAAACTGGTTTTTTTTTTAGAAGATACTAGTAAAAACATAAGGCAAGCATTATACAGTGTGCTGTATCCTACAGTTATTAGTGGCCTGTCTCTGACTGTGGATTGGTTTTGCCTCTCTATAGACTAAATTATATGAATATAGAAGAGCATTCTTGGCAGAGACAGTCAATGCTTGCACTAGAAAATGAGACTGTTGAAATTACACCGATGAGAGAGCAATTCTATACATGAAAGTGGCCTCTCTTAGCTAACTTCACTCATTTTAAAATTACATTCCCTACCTGGTGGCATGAGGATTTACCACACTGTAAAATTGCCATCTGAAGGTAGTAAATTTCTTCCCTACCCTTGTACATTTTAAAACTTGGTGGAACTGATGAATAAGTGATGAATTTTTCTCAAAGTGTCAGTAGAAGTTTAGGATGTCTGAAAAGATGTCTTTTGTGAATAAGAAGTTATATGTATATTTTTTTCCCAAAAATGTTTAACATAATTTGTAAGGAGAAAAGTGGTAGCAAGTTAGATGACAGCATAATAAATTATTATAGACTTCCTTGGCCATACTTTTTCCATTTCAAAATAGAAAACTGTGAAGGTAAAATTTTAACTAGTGTTTGAAAATCCTGTTCCAGCTTCATCACTCAAGGGATAGACAGAATATTCCCAAAAGGCTTGTGTTGAATTCTTTATGTGGGTGAAAAATGCAAATAGCTTTCAGCAATATTCACAGGACCTCTTTATTCAAACTGTCAGTTTTGTGGCTCCTGTTTCTTCTTTCATTGGTTTTAGTGGTAATTATGAAGCTATGATAATGAATGTGTATCTGTAGCTTGCAGCAAACTATCCAAAGAAAAACTGTGACTGCTTTTCTATTTTTTATTTTGGGATGATGCTAGTGTTTCTTTGTTTTGGTTTGTTTTGGTTTTTGTTTTTTTTTTTTTTTTTTCCCTCTCTTGTATTATTTCCCCCTCTTTCTGTGACTCAGAGAATTGATTATGGGGTAAAAGTAGTTTTTCTTCACACTGGTGTCCAAATACACAAATTATCCTGCAGTAGTTTGGTGAAATGAAGGTGGGTTCATAGAAACATAGAAATGGTGTCCAAATACAAGAATTTTCTCATTCTTTGCACTGAAATTCATGGTCTTGGGCACTTTTCTGAGAAAATAGACATGAACTGAAACAGAAGAGATTCTAACTTGATATATGTAGATTTTTTTTCATCATTGTAACAGTCAAGTATGGAAGTGAGAGGTCGGGTAGTCTTTACCTCTGAAGATTTTCAAGACACTACTGGATAAATCCCTGTTTATCTGGGCTAGGGAACAGCAGGCTCATTTTTATAGTGAATTGTGGCAGTCATAGATACGAAAATCATGAAAATCCCTTTCTCTGCTTTGCTTTGATGAGTCCTGCCAGCAAGTAGTAAGGCTATCCATTGCAAGCGAGTATTATTTTAGAGGAATTTTAACAAATATATCTATATACCTGAAGTTAATAGAAGCTGCAGAGACTCTTTTAGCATTTGGGACCAAAGGAAACAAAAAACCCCATTGACCAATGTATGGCAAGCTTGTCTACAGTCTCTCCTACTGTCCTGTCTCCAACAGTGGGAAAAAAATCAATATCCATAGGTAAGGAGGAATGGGATAAGCATGTTGGAAACTTTGCTAGTTTCCAGCAATTTTCAGGTTGGATTGCTTCTTGAAATATGTATGGTTTCTAGGCATGAGTGTTTGTATAGCTAATACCTACTGCTGGAATCTCCATCAAACTTTAAATAATTAATTGAAGAGATGTTAAAGACTAAAAGCAATAACTGTTACTGTTAAAATCTTCCTCAGTGGCAGATGCTTCTTTATTTATCCTTTCATTATAAACATCACTTTTTCTGGGAGTCAGTCTTGAAGAATCACTGCTGTTTTCATTAATTTCTAACTGTCCAGTTGAAACTGAGTCTCATTTGAAAATACTCCTTGTACTTCAGGATGCCATGTACCAGTGTGTTCTTACACCTGTTGGAAGCACCAGTGAACACTGCACCAAGATAACCCCTTAGTGGCTTACTGAAGTTCTGTGCAGCTTGGGAAATCTTCACTGGTTGTGTCCCATGTAAACTCGGCCTGATAGTGTTGACAACATTCTTTAGAAGCTTCAGAGGCTCTAGAAAATTAATGCCGTTTTGAAAACATCATTCCCTCACCTCCTCTTTTCCTCCCTGTCCAAATTTAGGACTTCTTTCTTAATTTTGGCACTTCTGTCCACTAATAATTAATGTGAACATGAGCTAATCTAGTGAGGATAGTCATCTTTCATATAGCTATGTGGTAGTACAAATGCAGCAGGCTCAGATAAACTGTCTGTTTAAATCTCTGTTAAAAGTGTTCTTAAAGAAAAACAATGACAAAATCACATGAGCAAGCAAAATTGTAAATGAAATCTTGATTGCAAAAGTCCAAGGTCATGTAGAGGTGATTTGGTTAAATGTGTTTGGTGTTTTACAATTAGCACTATACTGACGAGATTTGGTTATTATTGCTTTTTTAAAAAAATCCTAATTATAAATGTGAGGTAGTATGGGAAACTGTCTTCTGTATTTAAAATAGCTACTTAATTTTGCAAAAAGGAGTTCAGACAGAAAACAACTATTTGGATTAAGCAATAGCTCATTTTAAGGCCATGGGCATAGAAGATGCTGTTATTAAGAATAAAAGCAGTTCTAATATGTTGAGCAAGACTGACCTTTCTAAGAAACAATTATAAAATTGTCTGTTAAAGGATGCCGAGAATTTGGACAGTTATTCTGTGGATATAATTCTGTGTCATTTAAAAGAATTTAGTCTTGCATTTGCTATGGACATTTGTTCAGTGAAAGACTCTCTTAGAGTTAATATAATGCTGCTGGAGTAAGCTTTTTCAGCTTGAATATATAAGTTGGAAATGACCAGTGATTTGCAAACTTAGATGAAAACTATAGTTATTATCTTGAATATGTTAGCTGCAAGAATTAAATGACTAATTATGTAAGTATCTACTGCCGCTTCTAGTAGCTGTGGCTAATAGCATCAATAGTGCTGCTTAGTGGCAGGAAGCTCAGCCCTTTAAACAGTGGAAATGAAAATCTTTATCAGCTCTTAGGTTCTCCCCTTTTCTGTATTCTGTTTTGAATGTGTTTTATGATGTAGACATCTGTATCTGTTTACTGAAAATTTGATTAGTACCACTGTCTGGTTTCATCCAGTTGAGTTATCTTAAGCTAAAAGTTAAAGGACAAGTACTGCCTTTACAAACAAACAAACAAACAAACAAAAAAGTCATACTAATGCTACACCCAAAATTTTCAGTGTTTGTGAGTACGACTGGTTGCACTCATTCTTTCTGCTCTTGACCAGACAGTGACAGTTTATACACAGTTGTCATCTGAATTAGGCAAACCATATGCACTCCCACCACCCTCCTGATTGTGGGTGGCAGTGTACAGGAACACGAACTGGGTACTTCCTCTGCTTGGCATCCCTCACCAGTGTGCATCCAAAACATGCAACTTGACTGCAGAACTGTTTTGCTAGTCAACAAGTACTGTACCCCACCCACATTTCTAACAAGCAGATGGTGAGGCAAGCCCATAGAACATGGTGAGGGATTTTACTACATCCCTTAAAAGTAAATAAATAATATTTGGAAATCCTATTAAAAAATCTAAATTACAGGACTAATTAGACACAAAAGCTTAGCATCATATAAGCATAGGATTTTATATTTCCTGTACAACTTTCATGGTCACAATAAATAAATATTACTTTAGTAATTTAAAGTATTTCTTAAGCATGAGACAGTATTTTTTTAAGGTATTGGTCATCCTAATGTTCTCAGTATCAGAGATTTCTGACTAAGACATTTGTTCTGGAAGAGAAGATCAAACACTATTCTGCTATAAGTCATTCTGATTTAGAAAAATGGGATTAGATAAGCATTTAGAACAGGAAATCTTTCAGCATGAATAAACAGAACAAATGACTTAATTAACATTCAGCTTCTGTGCATTTGTGTGAAACTATGCTAAAACTATAACCCTGTATTCTTTCTGTGATTTCCAAATCACATTATGATTTTTCCAAGTCACCAGCTTGTGGGCTGCTGTTTGCTCTGGACATCAAGCAAGGTTTTTCTCTGCTGTTCAGGAATCAAGATGCTGTAGGCCAGTTCATGGTTGTATTTAGCTTGTATTCTGTTGTATTCAGCTTATTCTTTCTGTGGCTGCTCTGCAGCTTTTTGCGTAGTTACATAAATTTGACTTGAATAATCTCAGTTTGGTATTTTAATATAATTTATTAATTTAAAAATAATAATTTTTAACTTGATCTCTCTATGCATTAAAATTATCACTAGAATGAAAGACCGAAATTCAAGTCAGATTTATTTTTGTGAATAGGAGCCTGCTTAGAACTTTACTAAGATAAGGGCTTTGTCTTATTGAGCTCACCATCTATATGATAAGTTGCAATACTAATGTTTGCTATAATAGGGACTTTTAATACACAAAAAGGAAATTTCCACGAAGACATCTAATGAATTAGTATCACAGTGTGATTACAGAAATGCTATTATGTTTTAACACAATATTCAATGCCCACTCTGTGGTTATGTAGCAGCAGCAGCAAGATTCAAAGAAAAATGCTTATTAGGTTTGACCTAAGAATATGTATCTTGCTTGATCAATTTTATCAGAAGATTGTGACCTCACTTCCCTGCACTGTGTCCTCTGTTCTGACTTTCTATTCTGTTAAGTTCATTTAATTTATCGTTTGTCTGGGGACCTCATCCCATATATTTTAAAAATCTGCATTTTGTACATAGCAGCAGGATATCCTCTAGCATCATTAATTGAATTTACACAGTACCTCTCAGCACCAAACTAAGGCATTTTACCAAATATATCTGTACTATAATTATGAAGATATAGTGGTTCCAAATTCTAAGACAAAAGAAAAAGGTAAACAAGTCAGTTTTCAAGTTGATTTTACAGATGAAAGAAGTCAAGTGTTTTTTTATCCCTGAATGAAGGAAACTGAACACATTCTGTGTTATGATCATTACTTACTGATATGACTTGAACTCCAGCATCAGAATACACCTACTAATGTAAATTGTTATCATCCAGGCTCATGAAAAGCACTGAGGAAATTAAACAAAGGAAGTAAATTCTGTTTTGTATTCCAACAAAGCTGAAGTTCCTGCCTTCTTCCATTTCCCTCAAAATGTATCTTTACAGTGTTTTTGGTATTGTCATTTGGCTGCCTGCTGAGTGTCCATGTTGCATCCTTGCAAGGAATGCATTACAGTAGTTTTAAGAGGATGAAAACGATACAACGAATCAAGTTTGTTTACTTACATTAATAGCAAAACTATATCCATGAGCATTCTAAATACAGGAGTTGTATTCAAATCTTTCTGATATCTGAATTATAAGATGATGTGCCATACTTACCTGTCCTCTAGTCTGTTTTATTGAAATGCATCACTGTAAACTAGTTCTAAATGCTGTAGTTCATTTGTGTCCATTAAGTCCAAAGACAATGTGAGTTGAAAGGACGAGGGAACAAAATATAAACCCCTAGTGTTATGAGAAGAAGTGCAGTAGAAGATCAAAATCTATTAATTGTACTTCCCCTTAAAGAATTTGTCTGGTAAAGGAAACAAATGCAATTGTTGAATGTGTGTCCTTTGAAATTATGTTCTAGTGAGTAACTAAATATTGGGTGGGGTTTGTTTTAGAAAATAAGCCTACTTCTAGGTGCATTAATAAAATACTTGTGGCTTGCATTGCTTTCTACCTAGTCCTGAAGTTGTAAAGAGTGAGCCGTATGGAGAGAAGGCTGATGTCTGGGCTGCAGGATGCATCCTTTATCAGATGAACCCACCATTTTACAGCACCAATATGCTCTCCTTGGCAACTGAAGTATTCACATTTGCCAGATCAACCTCCCAATTATTTCTGCATGTGTTATCATGAATGAGAATTCATGTTTAAGGTTATTGACATGTAAACTGCTCTCAGCTCTAATGTGTGTCTTGTGAATGAGCACAAGTGTTTATCATTGTGTGAATCGCTGTCCTACCATTCTAATTACAAACAATGCTTATTAATGTTCAATATTGTAGGACTTTAATCTACAGTAAGTATGTACACTAATGTGGATACCTGACTGGAAGAGGCATTCTGCATTAGAAGATGTGTTCTAAGTTTTTCTGCAAGTTAGAGCTGATGAGGTAATGCTCATCAGGTAGTTTCAAGGGACAATACTTATCATCTTGGATCCTCAAATAAATAGTGGAGTATTTTTCTTCAACAAACTGTAGATTTTTTATTTTTCAGATAGTAGGGGCTGTGTATGAACCTGTGCCAGAAGGACTGTACTCTGAAAAAGTGTAATTTACCATTAATAGGTAATTACTCATTTTATTTCAACATCCTGCTGAAAAGATGTTTTTGTTTTGTGTGCTTCCAGTAAAGATAATGTGACAGTTTGCAGACTTTAGCAACTGCCAGTATTCATCTCTGAACAGGAAATATCTTTGGATTTGAACAAAAACAGAGCTATCTCCTTAACAGCAATAATAACATATACAATATTGCTGCACACATGCAACTGGAAAACTCATACCAGTATAGTCAGGGCATTCATTTAGCCACTATACACTTTATATTCAGTACTGAAATTTAGATTTAACAATATCAGTACTGTACTCAATTCCCTACATGTCATTTTTTTCCCCCCCCATAAAAATCCAGCATTTTGAGTAATTTTCAAATGCAGATTGTGGTCAAGGAAACAATGCTGTTACAATATGTTACTTATAGATCACTGTATGATCATGATCATAGCTTTTCCTGTTTATTTGACTGATGGAAATATGTTTTTCACTACTTTATAATTCTGTTAGCACAGCAACAGATATAACAAAGTAATGGAGGAAAAGATGAGCCTGTACTTGCTACACTCACTCATTGCATATTTCTTAGCTATATTTATATCTTCCTGGAGATAATGTAATGTGCAAGGCAAAGTGCAGAGATTTAGTTAGCTCCCTTGATTTTTCCATTTTAGAAAAAATACCCACTTAGCACAAAAATGCTTATACTTTCTCACTCAGATATTTAATTCTCTCTCTAAAAAGCACATTACTATACCAAGACGAAGGTTTTTATAGTGTGTTTTATTGTACAGAAAGGTTTCTGTTATTTAAAGACCTTGTGGATGAAGGACAACAATGGGGAGTACAGGAACTGATAGAACTAACATTTAAGAGGTTCTGAAATGAATTTTAATGGAAATATTAAAATCTTTACATTACACAAGAATTTTTCTACATGTTTTACTAGCAGTGGGAAGCATGATGTGGTTTTTTGTTATTGTTATTTTTTGGGGGGGGCTATTGTTGTTAATATTATCTCTGTTGTTAATATTATCTCTTACTATGGCTTAAACGATATGCTTTTGCTTATGCTTTGTGAGATATTTAGAAAGAATAAAAAACATTAAAGAAAAGCAGTAATAATGAGATTTTAATTATAATATAGATGAGGAAACATTAACAGAAAATATGTAGTTATTTTCAAATGACTGAAACACAACAGATTTCAAAGATGAATATAATAAATAAAAAAATAATTTCTTGATAATGATTTGAAGAAATATTGAAAGCTTCATGTTGCAACTCTAAATTTTCATTTAGTGTTATCATTACTATTCTTTAGTATTGTTGTTAAAATACAGTTTTATTGGTTTAAGCTACTAAAGAAAGTTCTGGATTCATAGCCATCAAATTCCTTCAGAGTTGAACGTCAATCTACTTGGTGTTTAGTTATAAATAATTTCTAGGTGCATGGGAAATGGGTATAGGACTTATTAAAAATTGCTTCTAGCTCCCTTTGTTCTTGGAAATTTTGCCCAATTTCAGTGAATTAAAATAAAAAATTAAAAGAAAACCGCAACCCACAGTATTTTTTCAGGCTGTAAAATTGCACCTCTTTAAAAGAAATACAAAATTTAATGTAAAAAAACCCTTAAAAGTTATGAAATCAGTGAAATTAATCAACATATTTAAGCAAATTTTAAAAAAATACTAAAATAAAGAAATTCAAGTATTGTAAAACATTTTCAAAAGTACTACTTTGTACGGCAGTTGTGTTTTACTAAGAAAGAACTGCTTCAGAAATAATAAGTCATTTTATGGCATTTTCTTTGAAGAAGAGTGGTGGGTTATATGTTTATGTTAGCAGGTCAATAGTACTGTGCAAGGAAATCGTAGTAAATTATCAGGTTCTTTGGAGTTAACAGATTTAAGACATTTTAGTACATGCAGGACTGTTCCTAGCAGCTTTCCTGTCCTATACTGCATACAAAATATTCCGGGGATTTAAAAGTAGACCTAATAATATATTATTACTGTTACTAAACAGCTACCTAGGGTGCCTAAAACAAGAACCATAGACCTGTTAAAGTATTTTACTATTGGAGGGGACCCCTAGAACTATCTAGTCCATCCTGTTTGATGCAGATACAATTAGATCTGGTTGCTCACTGCTCAAGGTTTTATCTAAGTCGGTTTTGAACATCGAAGGATGAAATCCCACAACTTCTCTGGGCCCTCTGTGGTGCTTGTCTGCCTTTGTGATTAAAAGTAATAGTAATAAAAATATCAATTGTATCTATCCAGACTTTGCTGTGGTTTAACTTATGTCTCTTGCCTCTTGCTCTAACACTGTGCACCTCTAAGAAGGATCTGTCCATGCCTTCTTATTATGCAGGTAGCAATCAGATCTCAGAAGAGGTGGTCCAGGTCCCTCTGACAGCTGCCCTGCCCCCTGTATCCCTGAAATTCATTGTTCACAAACCTTTGAAGAATGCACTCTCCACAATCTCCACCTAGACCACAATCTAGGTCATTAATAAGGACATTAAATAGTTCTGACCCAATGGCAGTCCTTGGAAGATGCTACTTCCAGCCACCAGCTGGACTTTGTACTACTGATGACATCTCTTTGAGCCAGGAGGTTCAGCCAGGTATCTTCCTATCTTACAGTCCTTTGGATACTGTAGGATATTGTGTCCAACAAAAATCTTGCAAAAATAAAGCTACCCACAATGTATACTGCTCTCTCCTTGTCCTTAGACAGCAGTTCATTGTAGACACCAGTCAGCCTAGTCAGGTAAAACAGCTCTTTGCTTAATCCATCTTCACTGTTCCCAGTCACCTTCTTGTCGATTTTGTGCTTGAAAATTACTTCCAGAGGAAATGGCTCTATTATTTTCCCAGAGACTGAGGTGAAGCTGACTGGCTATCAGCTTCTTGAATATTCCCTCTTGCTTTTCTTGGATATTTGTGTGATATTCAGCTTTTATCAATTTACAGGAACCTCCTTTTGATCCTTGTAGACATGACAGATAATGGTATTGACCAACTGAATCCCTCAGACCCTTCTCATTTGGTCCCACGGGCTTGTGTACATCCAATTTGCTTAAATGCTTTTTCACTGTATTGTCTGCTACATGGAAGTGCTTCATGCTCATAGATTCTACAGGTAGGCTTAGAGATCTGAAACACTTATAGCCATAGTTTCTCAATGCAAATGGAGGCAAAAGAGGGACCAAGTGTCCCAAACTTTTCCATGTTGTTTGTCACTAGGTTGCTTAGTGGGTCCACATTTTCCACAGTCTTTTTTTTTTTGGCCTTTCTTCTGCCTTCCACATCCATTGCTAGTTTCAACTTTTTCAGCTTCTGCTGAGGTTTGGCTTTCCTAACTCTGCCCTTTGGGCAATATTTGTACTCTTCCTGTGTAGCCCACCCCTGTTTCCTACATGTAGGATTGGGCTGTTCTAGTGCTTTGAGATGTCCCTGAAGATTAGCTTGCTTTCCCAAGCTTTCCCTTTACCTTCCACAGCAGTCTTCTGTGACATTCTACCTAGAAGATGCGGAATTCTGCTCTCCTGAAGTCCTGTGTTGTAACCATACAATCTCACTTCCACACTTCTCTCAGGATTTTGAACTCCACAGTCTGATGGTTGCTGTAAGATCAAGAGGCTGCCATTGATCTTCATATCCCTGCCTCTTTCTTCCTTGTCTCAGAGCAAGAGGTCTGGCAGAGTGCCTTTCAGCTCCATGAAGATATTGTCATCAGCAGATCCCAGAAACCTCCTGATTGCTGCACTCAGCCATATTACCCCATCAGCAGATATTAGGGTGGTTAATAAGCCCCAGTAAGTGTCTGGAATCATGAAGCTTCCTCCATCTGTCCAACACAAGCTTCACTGACTTTCTCTCTGGTTTTGTGTGGTTTAATAGCAGGCATCTATCACGATGTCACCCATGTTAGTTTGCTCCTCAGATGTCACGTGTTGGACTGCAGCCTGACTTTAACCCTTCCTCATCAGTGATAGAATTCAGAACACCACCTGTGTCCCCTGCCCTTCACACTTGACCCCAGTGCACTGCGGTCACTTTCAGCGTGTTCAGAGTTGGCCCGAAAAATGTTTTTTGTGCCCTCACAAATGAGCAGCAAGAAGTAATAGCCCCGGGGTCAGGATGAGTCTTGGTAGTATCTCCACAATGTCCTGAATCCAAGCAACAGACATCACATTCATCAAATTGATCAAGTAGATGGATGTCTCTGTTCCCTCAGCCTCAAATGACTGTCAGCTACTGCATCTTATTTGTGATGTGAACACTTGATTCAGACTCACCTGGCTCTGATGTGTCCTCCATTAGGCTTTGTTCTTCCTCACTTGTCCCCAGGTCACTTTACCTATTCTGCAATTATTGCTCTGTAGTTAGAGTTATCTTGGCAGATGTCACAATTCTTCAACCTACCTCCTCTTGAGAGCCTTCATCCACTGCTGCTTTGAGGGCAAGCTCTAGATATTCCTTTTTCCTTGCATTGTTTTGAGATTGGTGTCTCTGTGAAGATCCTGACATTCTCCTGTAAATCCTCCTTCACAGTCCCCACAAGGGAGGCCACATCTCCCCCATCCCAGGAGAAGGCCCCAGGCACTCCTTAGTGTGTCTGGGAGAGCACGGCTGCAGCCCCAGTTCTGTCTGGGTCAGTGTCAAGGAGAATTGTTCCAGCTGATGCTGGAGACTCTGCTGTGGTGTGTCAACACCGAGGCTGCCCAGCACCAAACTGTCCCAGGCAGGATGAGTGAGCAGTGCTGGCCAGCTTAACTCCATAGATACCAGGGCAGGAATGCAGTGGTGGAAAAGGTTTTTTAGAAACAAGTAAATAGAGAGTGTTCTTTCCATAGCTGCTTGACTCCTGATGCAGAGGCACGTCCAGACATAGTGGAGGTGAGCTCACTGCTGTCTGATGTGATGATTAAATAGCTGGATGTTTTATCCACCTCTCTTCTCATGTTGGAGAAGAAACTGGATCGGGAGAGGAGACAAACCCAGTGGTACTTCATGGAGGCTAGTCGAAATGCAGTAACTTATCACCATCAGCCCTCCATTTTATCACAAGTACATGTATTAGGCTTTATTTTTTGTTATCATTGTTTGCCATATCTGAGAAAATAAGGTGCAACAAAGCAGAAAATAAATCAAAATGAAAAGATCCATCCTCTTGTAACATTCTTCCATGCAGGCTTTTTAATTTATTTTTAACAAGGTATTCATTAATTTATTTTGGACATTCTTATGCAGGAAAAATGACAGTATCCTAAAACCCAATGTCATTCTGTATTGGAAAATGGCATTGTTATGGAGATTCTTACAGTTTTGATAATATCTGATAACATTGATTTATTACTGCACACTTGTGAATGGTTTGTAAATAGGAGAATATGCACTTGATTAGGGTGGAACAAATTGATAATCTTGTGTATGATTCATAAACAATGACACCTAGAAAATGGAACCTACACGAATAAAATTTTTAATTACAGATTGCAAAATACAGACCAGTGATGCTGATAAGGTATTTGCTCATGTTTTCTAACTCTCTGATACAGTTTTGCAGAAATACTTCTTACAGTTCTTCCATTTGCTTCAGGCTGTGTTTCCAACACCCTTTATGAAGTACATCAGTATTTTACGTAATAAACCAAACTCATATATGATCTCAGAGAATTTATTTAAAAAATACAAGGACAACGTTTTTGTGTAGCAAAAGTGTCCTTTGAAAATTTTATGATAATTGGAAAATAGAGTAATAATTTACACAGCCACTCTTATCTGTTCAGATATTGCATCTTTTAGATTCCTTTTATCGGGGCCCAGCAGTTTGTACTGAAGAACCTCTGTGTAGGAATAAGGTTTTCTAGCACACCTGGTCCCAAACATCCTAGTCTTCACCTTTCAAACATAAAACTTGTATAAATAATTAAATTTTTTTTCAGTAGTTTTCTGACCTATCAGTCTAAGCTCATTATTTACATATTAAATAATATTATAATATTTTTATAATTATATTTATATTTATATTTTTTCAATAAAAAAAATGCCAAAACCTAACAGCAAACTGTAACAAACCACTGCCTTTCAAAATGTAAGAAATATTGGGATGAAAGAAGGGTACAGAGTAGGATTTGTGACTTAAAACACTATAAACAAGTTTTTCCATGCTTTTTTCATTTAAATTTTCTTAACGTAAAGATTTGGAAGCTTGTTGTATGTCACCATTTTTTTGAATCTTGTTATAGTCATTCTCTTACATAACTGTGATGAAATTTGCAAAAAAATANATAATTTACACAGCCACTCTTATCTGTTCAGATATTGCATCTTTTAGATTCCTTTTATCGGGGCCCAGCAGTTTGTACTGAAGAACCTCTGTGTAGGAATAAGGTTTTCTAGCACACCTGGTCCCAAACATCCTAGTCTTCACCTTTCAAACATAAAACTTGTATAAATAATTAAATTTTTTTTCAGTAGTTTTCTGACCTATCAGTCTAAGCTCATTATTNTCCATGCTTTTTTCATTTAAATTTTCTTAACGTAAAGATTTGGAAGCTTGTTGTATGTCACCATTTTTTTGAATCTTGTTATAGTCATTCTCTTACATAACTGTGATGAAATTTGCAAAAAAATATGCTATAGATGGAAAGATGGTAGATTTGGGATTTTGATGCAGTTATCATGTCTTTGAGAGAAGAGTGCCCTATCCAGATATTTGTGAGATGATAGAACTGATAGTTTTCCATAGAAGTTGGAATACTTGTGTTTTGTATAAATACATGGAAAATACACCTATCTACAAAACTGCCTGTGTATTTTGGGTGATAATGGCTAGTTTTCTCAAGGAAGAAATGCTGCCGTTCTAGTTTCACTCCAATAGATATTTTATTATGCATATTAAAAGAATAAGACGTTCTGACAAAGATCCAGAACACTGAAGATATGGAGGGGAATATGGATTAGTAATGAGAAGTGGAAGACCTAATTTGGCAAATTGTTGTAAATGAGAATAAATCAGGCTAGGATCTTTCAAATTTCAGAGGCATGTTACATGGCTTAGAAACAGAAGGAGCCATGTTGTTTCTTTCTTCCTGGTATTTTGGGAAACTTTATAAAGTTGAAAGATTTCTAATAACGAGAATAATTATTCCTGAAAAGTTTGCCTTTTGAAAAAAAAAAAGGCAATGTTCTGACTAAAAGTGCTTGGAAGAATTTCAAGCAGCTGCTCCTGAAATAAAAGCTCTGTGAGATATAGACAGCCTAATTCATCTTAGTCAAGGCCCCAGCAATTCCACACCCAAGTAATTTGTCATTTTTCCATGGTGTCAGAGAATTCGGTGTTTCTGCCATGTAGTTCAATGTTTTGTTGAAGCCAGTAGCTTATACTTTGTTTTCTCTACTAAAATGTACTTATGGCCTCCTTTTTCAGACCAGTTGTGTCATATTGTGAGTGTTTCTGAAATAAGAACTGTACTCTCTGTCCTTGTTTATGGAACTAAAGAACAGAGATCTTTTGGAGCCGGAGTGGAATTTGTTTTATAAGTAGTTTAAGACTAGTGTGGAAGCTCTTAAATAGGCAATTGAAAGGCAGGTCAGTAATGATGAGGCATAGTTACCTTGTATGGTATGTATGGCATAAAATACATGCTTGAAAATATTCCCAGTAAAAAGAATCAGCAGCAGCTCCCCACACAAATTCTTATATTTCCCAATCTTCCATAGAAATTGTTTATGTTAGAATAGAAACAGATGTAGGGGTGGCAGGTGTTTGATAGAGTTGGTGTGCTCAGTTCTGAAAGGTTAAGGTTGCTGACATAACACATGGTACAGAGGACCCAAACAAGTAATTAAAATGGCAGTAAGTCTCTCTCACGTTGTATCTTTCATTTCAAGGTGATCAATATTATATTTTCATGCTCTGGGTAGGAAGAGGTGGAGAGGAAAAAGGTAGTTTGTGTAAGTTCACCAAACAGACCAGTGGCAAAGTTGAGTTTTCTGTGTTCCAAGGTAAACATGAGTCTCAAAACAGAAGTTTATCCAACTAAAAAGTTATCTTTCTAATATTTTCCTTTAAAGAGGTGAGCGTGTAGCCAAACAATAATTTGATTGCTTTTTTGAAGTATATAAATTTGAAAAATGTATTTTGTCTGTTTAGAAAACAGTGAAAATAGTCACTTTTATTACTTTGGAAATATGTGTTTTATTACATAGGCATCATCCACAACAGAACTATTGTTTCATTTACTGCATATATCCTGAAATGTTTTCAACTTTTCTCTCATTGACACATTTTTTAATGTAAAATATAAATATACCTAAAACAATATAGAATTATGGATATTCAGTTCAGTCCTGTCTTTTGAATATGGTAGAGAACAGTGTAAGTTTTATAACTGGAGTCCATTAGCTAAAAATATATTAAAAAATACGGGCCATTTGTACCTTCTGCTGCTCTCAGAGAATATATTCAAAATGGGCAGACATGGAAGACTACCTGGATGGTCAGAACAACTTCCTTTTCTCAGTTTCCATCATTATGATCTGTGCATGTGGCAAATATCTTCTGTCACATTCTTTCTCTATGCCTCTCTGTGTTCTTTGGGAATTTAAGCTTATTTTCATTTTTGTATCAATAATGTAGCTAGAATACACGTTTCATTTTTAAATTCATGTATGCAAATCCATTCATTCAGATCAAGTTCCCAGTTACACAGAGTAATGGGAGACTGCAATGCTTACACAATGGGAAAAATAGGTCCAACTTTTTTTTCTGAGTGTAGTCTGATCTATGGAGGGGCTCCCCATTCCATGTTGGTCGGGGCTAATTGGGAGTCAGAAGTCACTAGCAGTGCTTGGTCTGAGCTGGTTCATTGAGGTCACCCTCAGCTGAGTGCCTTGTCCTTGTGTTCAAATGCACGGGAACGCTCATTAGCACGGCTGCTCTCTGCGTTTTCCTGGTTCCACACTTGAGCTGGTCTTTGCCTAACCCAGCATGCTGTGGAGCGTGGCATATAGCCTACAGAGAGTCATCTTCCATCTAGATAGGATTTTTGGCTGCAGGTCAACACTGGCCCTCCCAGGCTACTTCTGTGGGTATCGAGATATTGTGCTACTGGACTAAGTTGCTGCTGGTGGAAAACATACTCTGATTATTCTTCTTGCAGACAGCTTGGCTACAGCCTGTGCTAGGAAGTCTGCCTCTCTCTCCTGCAGAAGCTGTTCAACTCTTTGTTGGCTGAAAATAGTAAAAGAAGCAGTGTAGCTCTTTTCAAGCTATATCTAAACCACTAAATTTAAACTAAAGAACCAGACCAAACCTGAAATAGCTGATGCAGTTTCCTGGCTTATCTGTGACATAAACCTTCACACGCCACCTCTAGATGATTGAGTTGATTGTACTTTATCTTTTCTATATTGGTTTAGAAACATGAATTATATATCTAAAGTCTCAAGAAACATTGGAATTTCTTTGTATGTCCCTTCTATCACAAGGACCCTAATGTAAATAATGGTGAAGCACCTTGTGCTAATATCTGTATGATATGTAGAGCATGTTACTGTTTTCACTCTTCTTCATCCACAGGAAGGGATTATCTTTATCCCAGTTGTTTTCTTCATCCACAGAAATGTGTGGCCAAAGGGGAAGGATTAAAGGTCATGGCTGAAGAACCCATAGATTTGTAACCCTGCAGGGTACTGGCAATTCTTGTAATTCAAAGCAGATGTTCATTTCCTCCAATTTTTAGAAGAAATGAGGATCACAGCTATATGAAGGACAAAGAAACACAACATAATTTAACTGCTTTTTCACCCAGTCATTTCCCCCCATGTCCAAATTCAGTTCTGCTCTGCTGGCAATTGTTGTTCTAATAATCATGTTAGTTTCTAAGCATCACCACATGCATTACAAAGTAGTACTTAATTAGCAATTCGATTTGAATTAATCAAGTTTTTTTGTTAACTCAGAAAAAGACATAAAGATTGGATTAATGTTCATTTTAATTTCCTTTTCCTTTGTGCTTAGAAATAGATTTTGTGCCATTTGGTGCATAAAAGATTTTCTTTCTTAGAACAACTGTGTATGTATGCAGCAATTGTTTTAGTATCGGTTAAAGCAATGAGTATGCTTGGGTTTAAAACACTTACCATGCAACAGGTTATTAATATTTCAGAAATATTGTCCAGTAATTAGGCTAGGCTAGAATATTAAAGTATTTTTCTTAAAATTATCATTCAAAATTATCAATTTTTTATACAAAAATATGGATTATTGTGACTGTGCACTGCTGCATACATATCCCTTTGGAAATAAGAGAGGACTGAGGAATGTCATGAAGACTTAGCATTCCACAAATTGTTTTCTTATTCTTCCACCTTTCACTCCGTGACACCATTCTCTTTTGCTGTTTATGTAGCAGGTACTAGAATTTGTATCTAAATGTTAAAAATGTTGGCATGATAAAAAGAAAGTAACCCTTTTACATTTTTACTATTTATATTCAGAGAATAAGGTGACAATACGAAAACTGTTTTGCAGGTATAATTTTATTAAGAGTTGTGGAATGTAGAAAATAGTCTCCACAACGAAGTTAGTACCTGTGAAAATGTATTATTGAACTCTAAAGGACAAACCCATGACATGCTTAATTCAGTTAATTTGTTAGTGCATCAAAAGTTTTTAACAGAATTGCAGAATGTAAGGGAGGAAGAGTTGTCAGAGATTATCTTGTCCATTTCCAAGCCTTAGAGTTACCTGTCACTCCTGACAGGTATTTGACCAGTCAGTCTTAAAAATGTCATGTTATAGAAACAGTTTGGAAACAGCAGAAATGCAAAAACTGTCTTTACAGTCAGCAATCACATGTCTGATTGAGTCTTTTTTTTTTCCATATGAAGACCACATCTGCAGTTAGCCTGATGCTTGCAGAAAACTTTGGTCTTTGCTTGAAAGAGTATATACTTTATGTATGTTGGGTTTCCAGGAGATATTAGATGGACATATGCATGTGCACACATGGGATGTGTATGATACTTGAAATTTTCAGACCCAATCGTAAATGTCATATCAGGGCTCTGATAGCACTGAGTCCAGAATATCCCCAAAAACTGTTTGCTGAGCATATTCAAACCTGTTATATAGCATATGAACACATATTTCTCTCTGCAGGATCCCAGATAAATGCAATAGTTAAACACTTAATTACTGAAAATTTCCTCCCCACAGTGGAAATATGTAAAAGTCATATTTTTTCTCTAATATGTTGTATCCCCCCCACTATGTTTTTTTTCTTTTCTTTTTTTAAATTTAATTTTAGCTGAATAATAAAAAATGTGGAGACAGAGAAGGAAAGAAATTAGAATAATCAGAGGTCTACAGAACATGACTTAAAAAGTAAGATTTTAAGTGTAGTGTTCAAAATTGGACCTAATTACTCCAACTGATAATCTTACTGGTACCAAGTACAAAGAATACACAAATCCTCAGAACTATCCTCTTTATATATCCAGTATCATGTCTACCTTTTCATAACAGCATGGTATTGTAGTGTCATATTCTGCTTCTGATCCAGCAAGATCCCCAAGTATTTTGCTGCAGAGCTTCTGTCACCTGTCCTTCTCTAGTCTGTGCATTTGTATTGTTGTTTCTCCTTGCTCATAGAACTTTGCATTTTTCCCTATTTAAACTTCATCAGTTCTTTTAGTTTGTCCAGTTTCTCAAAACTTTCTTTGACATCAATTGTCACTTTCATTGACACAACTCTGTGTATGATGTATATGCTGAAATATGATATACGATGTGAATGTATCGCAGACTGGGCACCTTTAATAGGCACACTATCTATCCATTATGCAGATTATTGTGGTAATTCAGTGACAACATTGAGTGGTTTCTCAAGAAGGTCAAAAAGGAGCCTGATATATTGTGCTCACTACCCGTTTTCAGTCTACCAAACACTCAAAGCTGTTACCAAGTTGAGTACAATTTTTATGGTCAATTATTCAGCCAACTGATCGTGATTTTGTCCAGGTCACACTTCCCTAGCTTTCTTCTAAGATGTCATGAAAAACATTGTCAAAAGCCATGCTAAAACCCACCTATATAACATCTGCTTCTTGTTCCTAATGCACGAGAGATGTTACCCCCTTACTGGAAAAGATGTATTGGTTTAGCCTGTTTTTTCCCTGACAATTAATTTCATGTTAGTTATTACTTATTTTATTGGTAACTTCTAGAGTTTTATGAATAGTTCACCAGTGGAAATAGGTTGTCTTTTTTTTTAAATAGAAATTCAATTGACTAGCATAATGCTGTAATTGTAAATGTCTCTAATAAAGAAGATTAATTAAACACTGTTTGCAAATGCCACTAGAGAGCTCTATATTTCATGCAGACAGAAAAGTTAATTCTTCTGGACAGCAGTATGACAAAACAGAGCTAAACAAAAGATCAGGATCTTTATTTTATTTAAACTTACTTTTTTTTTTCTAAAGACTTTTAAATTCCTGTTGGAAGTCAAATCAAACAATTTAGGTTTTGCTTTTCCAAAAAAAAACCTATACCTCTGTTTTACAGTATTGATGGTTACCAATGAAGAGATAGACAGTTCAGGAATACAGGATATGAATGAAGACAGAAATTTTCTTCATGTCTGGGACACAAATTTCCAGAGATGCTTTTGCTCAGTAATAAAGGTAGATGAATGCTGGAAAAAATATTAATTGGTTATAATTGGAACATTTTTTTGTAGGGGGACTTTTTGCCTTAGCTTTCCTTTTCAACTGTGTGTTTTGAAAAAGAAGGCAGAATTTGTTTCAACAATCAATCTGATGAATGGGGAAACTGAGGTACTAGTTTATAAGGAAAATGTGAAAATAAACTGGGTCAACTAATGGAGCCTCCAGAAGGATTTGTAAAATACTGGACTCTAGAATCAAGTGTAGGTATGAGCACAGTTCAAATGAATAAATATCAACCTAACTCCTCTTTAAATGCTTGGGATATTTTGACTATTCCAGTTTCATAGATTTCTTCGAAAGATAAGTATCTGTCTTTCTCCTTATCTGAAAGAAGTCTCCCTGAGACTTCAAGGCATATGAAAATGATTGTTTCAATGTGTTGGAGAACACTTTTCTCCATGATCTTCTCACAAAATTATGTTCTTTATATCCTTATGTCCTTAGGTAGGTCCTTTTGGTCCCTCTCCTATGGTGAGCAAAAGTGACACTGAACTTACATCCCAGCTTCTTCTAGTCAGGGTGCTTTTATTCTTCTAAATCAGCCAGTTGCCCTACTCAGAAGACGAAAAGCAGTATATAATATCACTTTTGGAAATTAGTAGCTATTTTCTAGGTGGAGTAGAGTATATCACAGCAAATTTATTTATTACTCTCAGGTTAGTAATGAAATACTATAGTTTTCTATGTTCAGCTGTTATGTAAATGGACCAGATTTTATTTATGGACAGGTTATAGCTTTACAGTTTATCTAGCTGCTCTAACACTCTAGGATATGTTTCACTGATCTTTGAACAGTTTCTATAGCAGGTCTGTCAATTATTTTTAGCTTGAGGTCTATGGAATTCAGTTCAGACATTTCAAACAGGTTTCCTTTCTTGATGGGCAGTGAGATCTGGCACAAGCTGGTATCAGCTCTCTTTTTGATCTCTTCTTTTCCCCATCAGCTCCACCTGATTTACAAGCTGTTGTTAACAAGTAGCCTTTTGAGTATGAGGTTCAATATTGAAAATGTTGAAAGGAGATTCAGGTTTGAAATGTCCATGCGGTTTGACCCTTCTCTCTCTTTACTTTGATTCCTTTGACGTGGAACAGGTGAACTGGTTTTCTTCAGTAACTGTGCACTGGCTGTTCAGGGCACAAGAAGTGTGTTCATGTATGCCAGGACTGGAGTGCTCTCTTAAAGTGAGTTTGAAAGTCATCATTAGTGGTTTTCATGCCGTGCTACACTGCAGTCACTGCTATGGTGACGTCTTGGACTTAACCTCAGTCCAGCACTGAAGTATAAAATGACCTTTTCCCACCTGAATTTAAAGGGAAAATCTTGACAAGCCATCTCTTGGCTTGTTAAGTTATAGATCTGGGAATAGAAAAAAAGATGGGGAAGTACCTGAAGTAGACCATTATGCAGGTAGTGGTCTGTATAGACAGTGCTCAGGGATGCAGTAAAGTTTCTGAGGAGAAAGGGTTTCTAGTGCATTCACTCTGATGTGTCCTAATAAAGTCAAAATACTTCATAGGAAAAACTTTGAAGGAATTTTGTCTTAGATACAGGGCAAGTTGTCCTATACAGACTTGGTAAGAATATTAGGAACGTATTATCTCCTGAAATTACTTTAATATTAAAGATACTAATTCTTTTAATCTGTTATATTTATATAATTTATCTCCTGTCCTCCTTTATCCTGCTTTACTTTGACAAGACAGAGTAAAAAGAAACATTAATTTCTTTACACACAACAAAAATAATATGTGAAGATGTGGAACAATGAGAGATCATAAAAAGTCTTCCTTAAAAATATGTTGCATTAAAATAGAAGCAATACCAGGGATTGGGGATTTCTATTCCTTCCAGAAAAACTATAAGCATCGACAGCAGCAGAGGCAGAATTTTATATGCATTAAAGAGCCCTGTGCTACAAACAAGATGAGACACTTAAATGTTACAGGCAAATAATTTAAATTCCATGTTTTGATTTTCTTAGCTCTGCTTTGATAATGCCAGTCAGAATTTGGTCATTTCAGCCTTGGTGTCTCTCTGGCATCACATCATATCAAGTTCACTTCATATTTTACTACTATCTTGACTGTTGCACAGGTTTTGCATTGTCCAGAACTGGACTGCTGTTTTTTATCTAAGATGGAAGAGAGCAAATCTACCAATGCTTATTCCTCGGAACCTACTACCTTTGTCCAGTCTGTTATTTTTCCTTTGTTCAGTGTTTGCTTCTGCTCTGTCATTTGTTTCATTTTTCTCACTTTCAGTGCTTGTTGTGAAAAGACTGTCATTAAGGACAAAGCCTGATATGTAAAGGATAGAAATAAATTATTTTGTTTCAGAGTTTGAAAGTCTTGCTCTAAATTTAGAATCAGTGACTGAACCAGGTAGTGACTGAACTGTGCAATCCTGGACTAACAGCTAAGTCTAGTTTTATGTGTGTATACACAAATGGCACTTCAATATTTGCATTTTCTAGTGAGTGCTGGAAAAGGACAATATCTAACATTTCCTTTTTGTTCTTTCTTGTCAGAAAAATTATGAGATGTTGAGTCTGCATAGTAGCAGCAGTGGAGCAGCCAGTTGCAAAAGTGAATTTTCAGAAGATACTGACCTTCTAGCTGACCGTTGTCAGTCTGCACATGGAAAAGATGAGGAAAGAACATATGAAGCAATCCTGGCAGAGGATTGCAGGGCTATGGAGAAAGGTAGACATTGGCAAAAGGAGCATCAGGGGTGCTATCATGCTGGTCAGAGGTGGGTTAAAAGCTTCTTTGCTTTCATTTTTATGGGCAGGTATTTTCTCTGAATTAGACAATGAGATGGAAATAGTGGACAACTCAAGCAGATCCAGTTCAAGTAATTTGTAAGAGTCTGCTATTGGTAAGATTCTTTAAGAATGAAGTGTACATCACTTTCTAACAGTAAAGCAGTTGTTTAGTCCAATATGTGAAGGTATTTAATTATTTGTCGCAAGTTCACAATCTGTTGTGTTACCTAAGAAAAGAAAATAACTGTGTCTCTGTGACAGCCATGTCCAGTTTAATACCTTTGGTATTACCAAGACTTTGTGTAGCTTTCCCCCATATTCTGCAGTAGCAGCTACGAAAACTGGAATATTATTGGGCTCCTTGAGAAAGAGGGTGGTTTTAAATTTAAACATAAGATGACTAATAATGATAAGAAACAGATGGAAGAGTGTGAAAAAGAAAGTTGAAAGAGGCAAGCTTTAGCTGTCTGGAAGAATTGACTGAATGGAATTGAAGGAATGTGTGGATTTTAATTAGGACAGAATTATGTGACAAAACACAGCATTAATTCTGCCTGTAGTTATTTATGGTGATCAAATAGGAAAGCACCAGCTGTGCTGGGTGTTATCTTAAGAAACAGCTTTTTGGGATTATATTACCAATTTGAAAATTTAGAGGAAAAACCAAAACCAAAAAACCCTAGCTCCAACCATTGAGTTACTTGCTAGATTGTGAGCTACCATGATCTACCTATTAAATGCAACGGGATTCTGATTAGAGAAAATCAAAGTGCATTTTATACTAGAAAAGAAAAGAGATGGATTTTAGAGTTAAGCAAAATTTAAGATTTTCATTCATAAAATATGTAGATGATATAAAATATACTTTTAAAAGGTAAAGGGAATGTAGTTGTCTGAAGATTAACAAACATTATTATTACAAGGTCCCAGGCTTCAAAAAACCTAGAATAACATTACTTCATCTGTTTGTAATCCTATTTGGTGGCTGGATTTTCTTTCATATTTTGGGCCAGGTACTGAAGAAATATGACCTCTTTTTATTTAAATGTCTAGCCATTAGCACAGGGCAAATAGATGATTTGGTAATTCTACTTAAAATCCATTAAAATTATTTGCTAATTGTAACTGGGTAGCCTGCCATTCTGAAGGCTGGAGGATCTGTGGCTAGCCAGCCTTGAATAACAGTGGGAAGGGGCTGCATAGAATGAGGCCCTTAAGAAAAAGCAGCTTGCAGAGACAAAGTTCTATTTTGTGTTTATACTGAAGAATAACACATTGTGTGTCTCACAGGAATGTAATTCTTTGTGGGCTAGTTCAGCATTGTACACAGAGATTTGAAGCCTTTGTGTAGTTGGTAACTTGCCATACCCAAAGCATTAGTGGTAATGATTTCCTTGTAGTTAATTGTTCTTTGTCAAGATTTAGACATTAACAAAATATCAGCTTTTCTTAAATTTGAATATTACCCTGCCATATTGCCATAGTTTTAATTAAATATTTTGAGTTGAAAGATCCAGTCAGTTCCTATCAGTCCCAGTAACCTTGATGAGCATTTATAGAAGTCATTATCCATTTTTCTCCCAGCAGAGTCTAATTATTATATAGATACTTCAGGATTGCATTTTCAGAAAAATAACTCTGCAATCTTTCATTCTTAGATCACCTGCAGTTTCTACTTAATGTTGAATTCAGTGTTATAGATCAGTTGTAATTAATGCTGGCAAATGTTTGTGCTTTTCAGGGGTAAAGAAAAGATAGCTTTAAAAAAGTAATTATAAATTCAGGATAATTGGGTATTGTTTGAGATATGCTCCATTCATTAATAATAAGTGGCTAACAGAGTTTGAGTTATCAGCAATGCTTTTGTCAAGCATGTCAGCATTACAGGGGAAAATGTGACCAACTTTGATCTAGCTAACTTGGAGACTGCTAACGTGAAGATGAGAGTTTTCATTTCAGGTTTATTGATGAGGATCGTGAAAGGATTTGTCGAATCGTGCTGTTATCACATCATTCTCAGAGAAAACACGATCATTCTAATTTAAAACTAGAGTGGTATTTTATAAAAAGGTGTGATATGCTGAGCTGTTCAGCAGCACAGAAGCTGGTATGGATTTCTCAGTGTAATAGGGGTAAGCTTTTTTTATAGTCCGATATTGTAATAATATTTTTAATGCTTTTGCATACTCAGTGTTTTTCAATTATTCTTTAAGAAAAGGATTATTCTTCTTAGACTAGACAATGTATTTCTGCAAGACCAGCTCCTTTAACAACTCCCAAGATTGCCTAGTGCAGGTTGTGTAGATTCTGAAATATTTGTTCCTGGTACTGAAATGATTAATCCTACAGGAACAAGATTCTGCACATTTCAGAAGCATAGAGGCAGCAGTGACAGATGCATTTTTCTTTTCCTGAAGTCATTATAATTTCAAATTATAAAGATTGACATCCTAAAGATAGGGACATACTGAGTCAAAAAGCTGTGAAGAGTGATGGGATGGTAACAGTTTATTAGTTGCACTTTTTTTCTTAGTTTAAAACGACAAGGTTCCCAACTTTACCTTAGCTTAGTCATATTAAAGGGTTTTTACTTGCATTTGGTTTACAGTGTAACCATACCTTCACTTCTGTTGGTAAAACCAAATAGCAGGAAAAAAATGTAATATGTCTTAATGCACAGTAGTCCAGTACAGCTGATGTGTCAGTCGGGTGAGAGTTAAAAAATTTACTCTTTGTCTGGGAATGCTCTTTTGGACAATATTTTTTGTTTCCCTTTATATGTTCATTTACATCACAATCAGGACAGTGTCCTGAATACATTGAAAGACAGTTCTGTGTAAAACATGCTATTAGAAAACCCTGGTCCAAGGGCTTTATGTACTTGTCCTCTAACCTTCCTCACAATAAAGAGGTAGCATGCAATAGATTCTTTTCAGAATTACTCAGCCTTTTTGAGAGATTAAGAAGTCTCAAAACACAATCCTGTTGTACTGCTGTATCTTGCTTAAAAACTTTTCTCTAACCTCATAATTTAATTTATGCTTTCACTATTTGGAGGAACTTCTGAACTTGTATCTCATGACCAATGAGCAAAGACATTGATATTCAGGATTCCTTCCCTGAATTTCTTCAACCCAATAGTATTCAAAGTTACCACGTAATGAAGACACCACAGATCTACCTGAATAATATTCTAGTGATGTAACTCTAAAAGGTTCTGCTATATCTTTTTTGAGAAATGCAACTGGTTTATACAGTGCCAGGACTTGAGTCTTGTGCAGGTAATGCTCATATCCAGTTGAATAATTGGGGATTTCTAGAACCAGGATCCTCTCAAAATAGGAACTCTGCATGTTGTATGTAGCAAGTGATTCTGCTGATCACTTAGGTCATGAGTTTAGGTCATCACTTTGCTCCAAATTTAACTACTTTTGAGGATAACAAACACAGTATGAAATAAACCCCCATTCAGTAATGTAATTTGTTTTCTGGAGCAGGTAATTTGGGCTACATTGCAGGCAGCTACCTTATAACTTGAAAGTTCTGTGGTCACAGAGCTGAGCCTTTTTTTTTTTTTTTAAATTCAGATCAGTTGTATTTGATGGATTTGGTGATTTGAGAAGACATTTCTTCTTTAGATAAGATGATTAGACAGTTTGGTAAGTTTTTGGAATAAGATTGCTATATATAATTTTCCAGTTTCAGATTATGAGGAGAAAGTTTAGGGAATTTCTTGAAAATTATTATTGCAACAAGAAACCTATCATTTGCATAATGGGCTGTCTATGAAGAACTTTGGAGACCTTAGTGTTTTGTAGGCTTGCTTTTCCTGAGTTGTCCAAGATTCAGATTTCTCTTGAGACCTCGGGCTAATGGGATTTTGTTGAAGACATCAGCCAAGACCTGGTTTTTCTGTATGATGCCTGAATTAAGTCCAAAGTCTATTTATGTCAACCACTCTTGCTGTACATGGAGTCACTGCTGGCAAGAAAAAACTTAGTTGTTTGCTCTGGAAAACAGCTTAATTAGCCTGGTGAGGATTGTCCATTCCAGTGTACAGTGATTTGAAGGGCAGCTTACTAAGAGTATTTTGAATAAATAAAGGTAATTTAACCTTTCTCCTGAAAAGATCGTTGAGCTGCCATTCAAAAAACCACTCCCTTTGCTTCCATTTCATTAAGGGAGATGTATTGAAGTTTTCTGCTAATACAAAATCTTGATTCAATTTTCCTGTCAGTCTGATCAAACTTGGAAAGGTTTTCAGAGGTTGTTTTTTTTTTTTAGATACCATTGAAATGAAAGTTAAAGCCAAAGCAAAGGTTACTATCTTCTCAGTTTTTTCTGATCTCATATCATGTTATGAGCTCTTTCCTTGAAATTGCCTGTTTAGGTGCCTGCAAGAGCAGAACACTAATCTTCACATTAAAATGTATTTTTATGATTTTTACTGATGTCAATGCATGTTAAGAAGTTAAAGTCTTAGAAGTTCCTCTAATTACATCAGCTGTTAAAGACAAAAGTAGCAGTCAGAGAAATTCTTTATGTCTCATTTGATACTTTTTTTATGTCCTCAAGGAATCTTCACAGAGCTATTCAGAACAGGGAGGCTGATGAGAATTAAAAGCTTTGGCTTTTGTGAGTCTTTCACATTCTAACAAGAGTGGGCACAAAACAGGAAAGAGATGGAGGGTTTGTATTTAATTTTCCTTGAGATTGTCTCAAACTGAAAAATGCCCTCTTGCAAGGCATTTGATCAAAACATACTGCCTTGCTCCTCCTATCCATGTCAAAGGAGTACCCATGGCAAAAGGAAATGTGGTCCAGGTAACCCTGAGCTGGACAGCAGGGTACATGTGCTCCATGACTTGTGTGAGTTAACTTGCCCACACATCTGTGCTGTTTCTTACTCCCTGTCTGGCTTTGTATGATTAGCATAACTCAGACACAGAAGATTAGGGATTATCAAAAAAGTCATTAATGTTCCCTGAGTGTGTGGGTACACATGTGTGTTCGTTACTATGATTTTTACAGGTCTGAGACTCCTTGTGTTTAGTTATTAAGTAAATTACTTTCCTATGTTTTCATAATGAGTAACATAATGAGGCTCCTCTCTCAGATCTAGCTGCTCAGTGGGTCTCTAGCATAATAATAAGCAATAAAAATAGGGCTGAAGGGTGTTTGCTATTGTTTAATGATGTTCTGCATCATGATTTCTTTGGGGTTTTGTTTTTTAGCATTAATAAGTATTTTCCTAACTTTAGCATATGAATCAGAAAATATTGCATCTCTGCTGTGTACAGTGAGTGGTGAGACAGACTCTTTGGAGTGAAATATCATGCACTTGTAAATACACTCATAAGATGGAAGATTAGCAAGTCAAATGTGGTGAGTCATCAAACTGATCAAGCAAATTTGGATATGAGCCCTTTACTGATAAGAGACCATTTATTTGAAACAGCCAAAGGGTACAGTATTTTAAACCAAATTTTGTGTAGGAATACTTGGAAAAAGGATGGTTTTTTTATAAAATTCTAGCCAACAGCTGTGTTCACACTTAGCCAAGTGGCTTTTGCTACAGATTTTCTTGCATATATTTTCATAATATATTTTCATATTTGTTGTGACAGAGTGTCTGAGGTTGTAACTCAAAATCCTTACCCCAAGCAACATGATTCACTTTCTCTCAGAGCTTCTACTTTTGTATTTGTGTTATTGTGTCTGCATCCTAAGCAATTAAATTATCTGTTCCTTGAAAAGGTACAATAATATTTTTCATTTCCTTCACTTTATAGGCAGTGGGCACTCTCTTTTTCAATTTTTCTCTCTCATTAACAAAGTTAATTGAAGAACTTTTGCTTATATGAGTGCCTAGTTTATTTGCTATTATGAAATTCAGCTGCTTTTATCAAATAGTCTTTTGTGCTAGCTACCACAGAATTTTGCTATGTGTTTTACTAAGCAAAGTATCAGCAAGGATTAAAATATTGTTTCTTTTTCTTTCATTCTCTCTCTGTCTGTATGTCTCTTTTCTAAGGAGACAGATTTGGCCTGAAGATGTATAATTTCTTTTGGTTTTAAAGTGGATTCAGTTTGACAGATAAAAGCCGCCTTCAGGATTTTTTTTTTCAAATTCATAGGATCTCAGAAAACTAGGAAAAATATCTGAGTCCAACACAAAAGTATGTTTGAACACAAAAAGATTTAAGACTCTCAGAAATTTGTTTGCTCTACAGTTGCTCCAGAACTGATAAAACTGCTGTAACAAGACCAACAATGGGAAAACTAGTTTAAGCTTGACCTATTTTTTTTTCTTATCTGCTGTTTGAGTTATTAGATGCCTCTATTTTTGTTTAGTGATAATGTTTGTGATGTTACTAGTGTGGAAAAAAATCTCATGTAGAAAAAGATGCAGGTGTTTTATTCAAATACATTAATTGTATGAGAAAATTGTAAGAATATCCTAATCTTGCTACTCAGACTTTCAGTTAGCAGAATTATCTTTTCATTAAACATACACTCAATCAAAATAAGATACCCAGAGTGGTCTCAAATTACCATCCAAATTACTATCAAAAGAATGGTTTTACTGGAATTATTTAAGACAAATGCTTAAGACTAATATTTGCTTTAAGGCAATGCTTTCCAAGTGCATAAATAATAAATATCATCAAACATTACCTTTCCTTCTATACATTTTTTTGGCAGTATGCAATAAATTATTTCAATGCTTACATTCAGTTTTATTGCTAACTAGATGTTGAACCAATAACTGGTCATGCTGCTGTCTTCAAGGTCTTGACTTCAGTAGGATTATTTCAGAAGTAAGGTATTGCATATAGATAGCTAGCTGATGGAATGGTGGCAGTAAAATTCTGGTGGACCATCAAAGGTCCTCTGAGAAAGTGGGCAAATATTTTATCTCTTCATCCAGACTAGAGACAATGCTGTGGCTACGGTGGTAGCAGTAACTTTAGCAATTTAATGCTAATTCATGTATATACTCTGTGAACATCTAGCCAGCAGGTGTTGTTACTTTCTGTGAAATTCTGAAATTATTTATTAAAATACTGTGTGGGGCTGAGATTTTAGTTATGATGCAAGCAAATATTTGATACATCAAACAGCAACTTGACAGTCAAGTGGGGTTTTGTTAAGGCTATTTTCTAAAAGTTATTTTACTACCATGTCTGGGAATGGAAGATATTAACATGCATGTTTGTTTTTTTTTTTTAAACACAAGATAATATTTATGTGTTTGTTTCAAGTATAATTAAACAAAGTTTTAGTGCCTCTGAAAGACAAGCTCAGATAAGGTAGTTGTGATTTATGATTTTAGTATAAATTATAAAATTGATCACTGTTATGATCAATTCCAGTTGGTCATTTCACAGTGGAACAGTTCTGCAATTGCCTTCATGAAACATGTCCTTGGTTACCTTTACAGCTTCATTTTATCTCAACATATGACACTCAGTCTGCTTGAGGATATTGTTAGAGGGTGTTTGCACACAAAAGCTTTACATGATAAATAGTTTTAACAATGGACCTTGCTACATAAGCTTAAACTGACATTAGTTGGTTAGCCAGATTCTGGTTTTATGTTTTTAAGCAGATGTTTTCCCATAGAAAAATGTGCTTGTGTAGTTGTGTAGGGTATATTGTAGTAATGTAGAGTAGAATCTTGTCCCTTTAAACTCCTCTAGACCTTCTGTATAAACATAGACACCCATTTCTTGCATTTTGGAGGCCTCATTTCCTTCAAGAAGAAAACAAACAGAAGCAGAATATGTCACACCATCCCTCTTCTAAAGGTATTCCTTGTTCTTCTGGTTCTTCAGTAATGCATCAAACACATTCTTGACCATTATTTTTTCTGATCTTTTTGGGACCACAAATTCTGTCAATTGTTTCTTCATTTCTGCTTTTCTTTCATGTCTGAAAAAAACTCTCAAAATCGCTCTTAGCTGCATCTGCCTCCTGAACAATTTTTTTTTTTTAATCTTTAATTTAGCTAGGGGTTTATAATGATAGCATTGATTCTTTTCCTGTGTTTCTCCATAGACCCCGTTTGATTCAAACGCAGTATTTTATTTTTGCTTTCAGAATGGTTCTTAACATAACACCATCCAGTCTCCCATTTATCACTCCCTAGCCTTACATCTTTAATCCTGTTGCAGTCAGTAATGGCAACCTCCTCATGCTTGAGTGTTGAAGAAAGCACATTTTCTTTCTCTTTGAAGAAATTCACTACTATGCAAATCTCTGCCCCTCACATAATCATTAGCGAAACTATTTCCTTGTCTTACTTTATAACTACTTGAAACTGTAGTTTTCCCTACTGCCACAAAAATAGATAAATTTTTGTACATATTTGGGCTATCTTGGCTGCCATCCATCAGGACATCATCTTGGTTCTTTCAGTTCCCTGGTGTCTGTACCCATTTGTTATTGCTTATCTCAGCTAGTGAAATCTGCAGGCTGGGAAAGTAATTGTCTAGAGTGTAGAGAAGGATCTAGCATTGAAACATGTAGACCTGTATTTCTGACATTGAGATATTGCTATCCAGGTGATGTAATATCAATTTTTTCCCCACTTTGCTAGTACTGAGCAGGGAAAGAAACTTTTATTTAGTAGAAGTCATTCTATTGTGGACATGCAGAGTAAATCAGCCTTTGTGTGACTTAAAAATGTACGGTTGTAAACTAGTGAATTTGGACAGATTTCCTTCAGAGGAAACATGAGAAGGAGTCAGGGAACACTGATATTTTCTCCACAACTGTTGATGCAAAAAAAAAATTAATTTTTTTTTTCTTTTTTTTAGTAATGGTAGAGATTATATTGATGATTCTGGATCAAGACTGCGACCAGGTAATTTTGTGCTTGCAAGAAATTCAAACTTTATCTTAAATTAAACTGAAAAATTTCCAAGTTTTTGGACATTATTACATTATTCTCCTGTTGCATATAGAGTGTTTCCTCTTTTATTTCTTCATCTTTAATGCCTGCTGATCGGCTTTTGAGAGTACTTTTGCTCACCCACAGGTTCTGCACTAAGAAAGTAGAGCGTTTGTTTGTGATGCATAGTTACAGCTCTTTGCATGGTTTTATCTAATAATTGTGCTTTAAATGTTAGAAAAAGAGGTAATTACATTTCACATACAAATATGTTATCTGAAATACCACTAAGGTACTACTTAAAAATATGAATTCCAATAGTAAACCAGTAAGATCTCATGTTAATGGTCATTATCCTGGCTAAACTTCTGCTGAATGCAATTGAAATTTCTCCTGTAAAATGAATATTTCATACAGCCCTTGCAAATTATCATGTATTTATACATCTTGGTTGATGTCACAAGTTTTCCATTTAAAGTACTTTTCCTTTTACTGAGAAGCTTCACACACCATAAATTGCTAAGCTGTGATTTCAGAATGCACATTTTCTGAATTAAATAATATTTGAAATTACATTATTTTGATCAGTTAAGAGATTAATCTTAACAAAAAAGTGCTTATTGTCTGTACTAAGTTCTATTTTACAGCTTTTAACATAAAAACTGTGTTAAGAATTTTAATTATGTAGTACAAATCCAACCTTCTGTAGTTTCAGTGCTGTTTACTAAAGATTGCCATCATAATAACAATGCATAGTAATATCTGTGAGCTATAATTATCTACAGACAAATACTTTAGCCTTTGTTGATATTTTCAGTTCTGTGAGTAATTTGAGTAAATCCATTATCTTTTGCCAGTGATGTTTTCCTTTTGGATGAAACTCTTAAAAGCTTTGGTCAAGTCTTCAGCAGCCTATTCACACGTGTGCCCTCCTCCTCCTATACTTCTGTATAAAAAAAAACCCAAACAAGGAACCTGGAGTGGTCTGGAGTGTATGAACTTCACGGGAATTCCTAAAGTCTTTGAAGCACACAGACACTACAAATAGACATTAAATCTGGTCCTCCTAGATTTTTAAGTCATATTGTTGCTGTCATACTAGAAAAGATAAAAAGCTCCGTAAGTCAAATAACAGGGAAATCCAAATTATGTCCGACTTTGTCTTTGCTGTTTGCTGTTATCATTCTAAACATATTTGTATTCAGAAAAAAAAAAAAAAAAATTAAGACCTACAAAAGAAAAGGCCCTGATTTATACACTTTTGATTTGTAATACAAGCCATTGACAGGAAAAGAGGAGACAAATGCCACAGAACAGGGAGTGGTGAAAAAGGTAACATGTCAAAGAAGTTAAGGTTTTATGAATGTCCTAACATAACTGAAGATTTTTAGGTTATAATGGCAAGACCACACTGGGTGTTTTTGGGCCTTAAATATAGCAGTACTGAAACAGTTGGTAGAGAGGTGAAAATGAAGCAAAAGGGCTGAATCAAAATTGTTCATCTGGTGGCATATATTTGAGATTATTGTAGCACAGCTTCCACTGTCACCTCGAGCAGAAGAACCAACTTACATTCTTCTTTAAGTGACTCGGAGGAAATGCAAAGCTTCTTTTCCTCTTGCTGATTAGTAAGAGAAGACCGAGGGAAAATATATCAAACTGAATATTGCTTGAATTTCTGAAGACATCTGGTAAAAGGCAGTGCAACAAAAAACCCCAGCAACAGAAATGGTGTTGTCTCCCTGATCCTACTAGAAATGAGTCTCCCTGCGGTACAGGAGGACATTTTCTGTATCTATTTCCGTGAGAGCACAGTTCAGATCTGGATGGTCTTTAGACATTACTATTTGGGAATGTCTTTCTGCTTGTTGAAGTAGCCTGCACAGAAATTCATCAGCAAAAAAGCAGTAATAGTTCTGCTGTGGACTCTTAATGTTGGTATTCGGATTTCATCACCATCCCAGAAGAATTTTTAATCTTGACACAAGATCACTTTGGAAAAAAAGAAAAAGAAAAGCTTCTATGGTTGTAAATTTGTACATAAGACTTGATGATCCTCAGGGTATTTCCGTGAGAGTAAATGTTAGAACATAGCTCTTAATTAGCCTCTGAAGTGTAGTTTAGAGATAATTGTATTTAAGAAAGGCACAGGGCTGCTGGCTGAAGTTCAACACTTGGGCCAAAGCTCTTTGCTTAGCTTCCAGGTTTAATACTCATCTTGGAAAGATAATTTTGTGAACTAATGTTCTTTAGTGATATACTTAAGTATTTCATAGTGGAAGTCTGCTGATTAGCTTTTACTTCATCTCTGGGCCTGACAGTGTGTATGACTTTAATACACAAGACTAAAAATCCTAAACAACAATAGATTTACCTCATAGAAATGGTCCACATCAGACATGTTATTATAATGCTTAGGGTAGAATGAAAATAAATTTAATAACATCAAAATATATTAAGAATATATTGTGTTAGTCTATGTAAAAAAATCAGTTCAGAAAATTCTATCATATATTTATTCTTTTGAATAAATGTGACAAAATTTTAACAATTGTTGAGATACATTAATATTGCTTTTCTCATAGAATAATTCAGTGATTCAGAGAAAGGGATTTTCTTTTGAAACACATTATCAATTACACTGTCTAAATTTTTAAGGTTTTAGATTATCTTTTCTTTTGTTTCCAACATTATCAGGAAAACAGGTCATGCATTTAAACTGTCTTTACATCTACAAGTTTTAAAAAGTGTATGCTATTAATGTACTAAGGCAACAAAATGAGCTGCCCTCCTGGTTTTACTCTTATCATCTACAGCGTCGGCAGGAATTGCTGTATCACAAAGGAAGGTGCATCAGATCAGTGACCCTGTTCAGCAGATTCTTATTCAGCTGCACAAAATTATCTTCTTCACTCAAGTATGCATTACTGTTGCTTCTGACATTCTGTACTTTTTAGTCATTTGCTGTTGTCAAAATGATGTTGCTGCAAAGAGCTGCTAATTTAGTTACTGTTCTTTAAAAACAACAGAACTTGACATTTTTGCAGATGGCAGGATGCTTTAAAAATATATCATTTAAATAAAGACTAACTTTGAATATTAGTATGCGGAGGATGGCAATAATTGAGTCATATGAAAAAAAAATCAGTGGCTCACCTCAGAAAAATTGATTGCACAGTTAAGTATTTTTACAACATTCTGTCATACCAGCAATATGACTACTTCAGGCGACAATATCATATACTGACATGGAGAGTACATAAAATGCTTTCCTCTCTAGTAATAGTTTCTAAATAACTTTGAAGTTATATTTTAATTATCAATACATATTATTATTTTCTTGGGAGTTTTAGTGCAGTAGACAAAATCCTGAATCTGTTAACTATTTTGAAATGTCAGATATTTTTCAAATTTAAGACTTGTTTTAAAATTAAGATCAACTGTTCCATAGTGAGAGAGAGTTGAAGTTATTTCATGCTGATTCCAAAGCAGAAATGGACCTGAGCTGATACATAATCTGCCTTGAACTCTCACATAAAAATGTGATAGGGAACTCTTTATTCTGCAGAAAGATGGCTACCATTCATTCATTGAGATATTTGAAAAATTTGCTGTTATTAAATAAACAGCTTTTTATTTTCCAGAATGAAGTGTTTACAGTTTGGATGTGATGTTTATCACCTCAGGGCTTTTGAGATTGATCATCCAAATTTGTTTGGTTTTTTTTTAGAACAGAATAGTGTAACTGAACTTGGGTGTGCTTTGCATTTCTCTCTTTTGTTTTATTTTTGTTTTGTTTTTAATTGTCAAGCTTATCAAAACATGTAACACCAGAATTAAAGTACCAAAGACAAAGGAAAACAACATTTTAAAAAATAATTGGAAATTATATCCTTCTCCTATCAGGAGAAATGAGGCAGTTCAGTTTTTCCATGGTGTATTACGAGTATGTCCAAGGTGCTCATTAGTGAACCTATCCTCTCTGTTGAAGAAGGTTTTCTCAAGTGGCCTACTAATTAATATGAGTTATTGTAATGTGTATGCTCAAGAACTGAGAACTAGCAGCAACTCAACTACAGGCTCAGAACTGACCACTGAAGCAGTAGCAACAGCTTTTCTTTGATTTCAGAGAAACCAGAATCCATACATGTACTTGTTTGCTGTTTCCATCTGCCTCTCTTGCACTTGTTTATGTTCTTACAAATCTAAGGTCGAGTATTTTTTATAATACATACCTGTTTTCTTAAACTTTGTTACATATTCCAGCTGAGAGTTCTTTACTGAAGTTTGCCAGGGAGAGTTCTTGCCCGTTGGTTCTTGCCTGCCAGCAGCCTTCCCTGTTTCCATGGGAACAAGAATCAGAGTGATCTCTGGAAAACAATGTAAGAGAAAGCTTTTTAAAAAGCATTATGTAAATCCTTAGCCTTTTTTTTTTCTTTTAACTGATCTGACAACTGATTTCATTAAAACAAAAGCTTAAATTGAACACTAATGCCCAAGGCAACTCCAAGTTTCTCAAGCACTAGACTTGTTCTTTACCACTTCTGCTTCAGAATATCCCAGTATCCCCATGGTACATTAACTGCACACAGTTGATTGTAGTGGTATGTAATCCATAGAATATGTTGTCAGCCTTTCCTAAGGCATCATATTTTTTACTTGCTTGCTTTATGCTTTACTTGCTAAAGAACATTCAACTTCTGACTTAAAGCAGATGTGTAAGGCCTTATCTGCATGAAAAAAGAGTAGTATCTGTCTGTAACAGAAAAAATCTGCATGCCACCAGCTGTCTGGTGAAGCTTTTTGTGCTTGGCATGTGACTTTGATCCCTGCTTTGTCAGAGCAAATCAGGACTCCTGTGAGGCCAATAAAACCATTCTGGATTTATAGCTGTCTAAGAGCAGTAATTTGTTCCAGTGGCATAAACGTCTTTATAATGTGTACTAAGTAGTCAAAAAGCTTCCTGAATTCAGTGGAGTGACACTTCATGAATTTACATCAATGAAGTGATTATGAAGTGTATACTAAATGGTAGAAAATCACAGTTTTTGAAACAGTGTCTGCAGGTATAAGCAACTATACAAAAACAGCACAGAAGTTAATTTCAAAAGGGTAGTAACATGCCATAGAATGGTTGTCAGACTGGGTTGGTGTCATTGCAGTGACCAACAGCTGAAACTGTACATTTACTGTTGGAGCATAAAAATTCTTTTAAAGGAAAAAACATCCTTTGAACTCTCCATTGAAGACTTATAGCACTATAGAGTATGATTTGTGGGGGTTTGTTTGGGTTTTTGTTTGGGTTTTGGTTGGTTTATTTTAATTTAAATATAGATGAAATATGTGCTCTTTTTCAACTAAAAAGATACAGGAGGAAAAAGTATACAAAATCAGTTATAGACAATTGAAAGGTAAATTACCTCCCTCAGGAAGCTTCAAGCAAAAGGGATGCTCTGAATTGTATTAAAACCCATAAAGACTCTTAAAAGAGCCCATTGAAGCCATTCTATGCACACTGAATGAAGGACTAAGCTTCTTGATATTCCATTCATTTCAGATGGAGTGACTCATTATAGCCAACATGAAATCTAGTCTAATGTTCTAGGGGCTTCATCTGTAGAAAAGTGTCCCAAAAATTAGCACTTTGATCAGGGAGGCAAATTTTGTATTATCAGTGTTAGGCTTACAATGTTTACCTTCAAGACTAGAGGAACTGAGTTGTATGAGAAGCCAAGCCTAGGAGAATCGGCAAATGAAGGAGCCTTATTATAATATGCCACTAAATCAAGTCATGCACTGTTGTTTATCACCATGCTATTAGATAGCAATGTTTCTTATTGTAGTGTAGGTGCTTTTTTCAATAATGGCACTTCTGAATGATTAATTTTTTTGGCAGGTGTAACTGAATGGTGAAAATGTGTTTCTTTGTTTCATGTAGCTCCATCCAGCTTTGCAATGCAACTTGAAAAGGAGAATCATTGAGAGATTCAAGAAGTCCCTCTTCAGTCAGCAAAGCAATCCTTGTAACCTGAAATCAGAAATCAAAAAGGTGTTGGTATGCCATTTCCTACTTTTGGTCAAGTTTGTCTGTCTTTCCACTCAACCATGCTATTGATATTAGTACCACAAAAATATAAGTGTAAGAGTCCATTTTCAAAAGGAAATATTTAGAATATTCTCTAGCTATCCTATATTTGGCAAATACAGATACTCCTTAAGCAAAAAGTATCTGCAGGTTGGTTTCAAAATTGTAGCTTGGCTTTAGAACTCCTTCTGTAAATGGAAAGGACCTGTTAGCTTCTAATATATATAACCAGACTTCATCTCATCAGAGATCTAAAAGACAAGAGGATGGGCAGCGTAACTGGAGATTATGTGAGCTCTTAATTTATGCAAGCTGCTCTTAATTTGTTAATGATTCCTTAATATTTTTCATATTTTGAACTGTATTCCTACTCAAACCATTAATCCTAAGAAAGCAGTGTCCCGGAGTACCTTGAATGTGACCTGCCTTGTCCTGTTTTTGCACAGCATGTCATCATCAGTTTAGTGCCATCAGTCTAAAACTACTGCAGATCTGTAAGAATGGCCTGACTGAGGAAGCATGTCTGCATGTTTTCCAGTGGCATGCTGGATGCTCTCCAACAGAGAGAGAGCTAATGACTCCTTCAAAATCTCCTGAGAGGACTGTGAGCAGCAAACGATTTGAAATTTACTTCCTTGACAGGTGTGTACTGTGGGACACTGAAGCTAAGATATTTCACTTATGAATTGATGATAAAGCAGTTATTAGATATATTATTGTACCTAAAATTTGATGACTAAGGTGACTTGTTATCATTCATATAATTCTCCTCTGTAACTTAGTTTGACTATCCCCTACTTCCACTGAATTATGGAATCTTCTCTGTCATTGTTTGCTACAAAAACAGACTGACCCCAAATGCTGGATCCTTCCTTTGCTTTTGTAATAATTAACCTGAGGTGATAATTAAACGGCTTCCTGGAAGGTAGCACATTAGTGGCACATTAGAAAGGTAGTTAAAGATGCTTCTTTCTGAGCTATCAGTTTCATGCTGTCCTGTAAATCAAGTTGGGATTTACATTAAACAATTCCTGTATTTCAGCCATAACATTAAATCTAAGAAATTCATGCTCATTGCATATTGAGTTGATATTTTCAGTAAAGGATGCCCAAAAATATGGCAAGAAAATAAAGTGTTTGTTATAAAATTAACCTAATTTTCAGTTGTTCAGAAATAAAGGAAGTTATTTGTAAATGTTATCAACTGTAAAATTGTGTTAGCTTCAAAACTATTGGATTTAAACCTGTAGAAAACGGAAGAAATACTCTATTAAAAAGTAAATGGTAGTAAATTGAAAATGTTTGAAATGTTCAATGCAATTCTGGGCATTCTACCTTGAAGGAAATAGTTATATTCTATTAATGGAAAGCAACAAAAAAAAGGGCAGTTAGAAGAATGGAGAATTGATAAGCATGAATGTTACATAATTTACCAAAAACAACACTGTAAATGTACTGGGTGACATGGATATCATTTGGAGGTAATGGGAGGAACTTAAATAGAGAAAAGAATTAGGTTGAACTCTTAAAGAAAATGTTATGAGGTTGTACAATTTCTGGAAATAAAATTTAAAAGTAATAGGTTTTTAACAACCCCAAATTAGAAACCCTAATAAGAATTACAGACAAAGAGATTCCTCCACTGATCAGTGGTGGGGTAAAGGTCTTTCAGCAACAGAGATTCTTCTGTTTCTGTAACAGTAGAAGTGTTATCGTGCTGCAGAAATGCATAACCAGAATTCCTCTCCTGTACACGAAGGTAGTCCTGTCAGAGTTGTTACTAGTTGATATTTTCAAAACTAGATGTTTTTAAGTTTAATGTCAGTATCATTGCTTATATAATCAAGTAGCTGAACTGGCTTTCAGGTTTCAAAAGTTCTGGGATCCCTCTAATGGGAATTATACCGCTTGAATATTGGCTAACAATTATATCTGAAGCCACAGTTTTAAAAACCAGTCATCAGCTGCTTCACACATAGGTTCAAGAGGATACACTTTCCTGTTTATCTTCACACAAATGTATATATAGTTTGTGACATTTTATTCAGATCATCTGCAGAATTCAGTGCTTTATACAAAGTGCAGCTTGCAATGTTCAGTGTTTCTAGAGAGAAAAAGGTAGGATGTTCATAATTGTGTTCACCACTTTTTCATTAATCTAAAAAGCACTGAAATTTGACTTCTGATTGCACTGGGAAACATAGGAAGGGGTAAACTGCCTCCTAAAAGTCTGAAGTTTTGGCAAACAGGAAGGATGGACATTTCAGGTGTCTTTATTTTTTTGGTCTTTTTTTTTTCTTCCCCTAGCTGCTGCAAGGTTCTCCTGGATTGATTGAACCCAATATCTTCACAGCAGATTGGCATGGAGTACATCTTTCTTCAGGTGGAAATATGTTGCTTCTGGATGATAGAAAAGGTAAACAAAACATCATAAACTTCTATAGTGGCATATGTATTTCTAATAAAGTGTATGGTACGAAAGCAGAAGGAATTGCTACTCCAAGATCAGTCTTTAAAGACAATAAAGTTATGTTGACTATACTGATTTTCTGGTTTGGTTTTTTTTGGTTTGGGGTTTTTGTTTGATTGGTTGTTTTTTGTTTTGTTTTGTTTAATTCATGGTAAGAAATGCAGTTTAGCAGTGCTGGAACTTTCTACTAATTGAAGAGAGTACACTTTACAATTATAAAGAAATATCAAAGATGCAAATAATTCCTGGTTCATGCATGAAAATTAATAGAAATGTTTGTAACTGAAAATGTTCTTGCACATGATTTTTAAACAAACTCTGTTTAAAACTTAAGTTGTTCTTTTGTCATGTTTGAAACAGTTGTAATGGATTGATTTAATTTCATAGATAGATCAAGCCATACAAATTTGAGGAGGGAAAAATACACACACACACATATATATACTTTATAAAATATGTCAGTATATATGTCAATTACACTTTGGACTAGTGATACTCAGTGAGACAAATCATAAACACCATGTGTAATCAAACCTACCAGCTGTGGCATCATCCAAGGTGGGGAACCACAAATCTTGGTTCAGAGACTTTTTTCATCATGTGTTTTTTTGTGCAGTGGACATAAGGGAAATGTGCCGCCAGTATTTTGGTAATTATGCCATTTACATTCTTCTAAATACAGAAAAAACAATGTTGCAATCCATGGACTAGAGAATACAGAAACATTAAAATCTGTGGTGCCAGAGAGAAGAGTGAGAAACTTTGATTTTTATGGTCGTTGTGTTGAAAATAGCATATCTGTTCCACAGCTTATTGCAAAAACCAAAATTAATACTAAGTGTCAAGGGTGATATTTGAGTAGGAAATGAGTCCCTAACAATCACTTTATATATGAGCATTATTTTGTTCCAGGAGACAATAATGCAGTTTGTTGAGATGCTCATTATCTGTAATTTTTGAATCTCTTAACCTGCAGACAATACTTTTGTCCTCACAAATTGCTGCTGGCTGTGTGCCCTTTCCACTGTAAATTTCCACTGTAAGTGGGAAAAAATAAGAAAGTTGCATTTCTGAGTTCTGTTACATTAAGTCTTTAAATTATTTTTCATTGGTTAGAATACTTCCATAATGTTTGTGCATCAAACGTTCACATCATGCCATAAAATGACCCCACCTCTTCAGGGGGTCATTGTGCTCAGTGGCAGTTACTGGTCATGAAGCATCTCTGTCATTATCTTTGTAGTGGAATTGCTAAGAAACTGATAAGGGAGCATAAATCCCAAATTCAGTAGTATAACATTACTTGCCTTTTACTGTAATGCGTTCTTGGCACTTCGGGCATGGCAGAAGGGATGACATATGAGCAGTTGCAGGTAAACTCTATATCTACCTATATGTATTCATTTATTACTTTTAATGAAGATAATTCACTGAAATTAAGTTTTTTTTATGTTGTAGACTCTAATTGAAGAGGTTCTAGAGGAAAGTGGTTATTACAGTTTCTCTCCTAACAGGTCAGTCTAGCCAATTTAAAAAGTAAAAGTTATTTATGATGTGCTAAACCCAAATGTATTGTCTTCCTGTTTACGTGACTGCAATGCACTTTAAACTTACTGCAGTATGTGGTTTATTATAATACATGGATACTTGGACTGGAAGAAGTGTGTGTGGGATTTATTAGCTACTCTAGGCAGCTTTTTTTTGGCCACATCTGTTTTTTTCATTCAGATGAAAGAGTAGTACAAGTATGGCAGCAATTTCCTCACCTTTTTTTCCTACATAAACCCACACCTGAACGATAGGTTCGTTACAGAGAAGTATATTTTATTTCAATATTCTGTCATTACAGGGTTTAAAGGATAAAGCTGATACATTTAACAAAATATTTGAGTACAGCACAAAACCCCGTGTGTTTACTAGCACAAAAGTGCAGGGGATGAAAAAAAATGCAGTGGTCTTTGAAAATAGGCAAAGGCTTTGTCCTCAAGATGGTATACCTTTCCTGCAGGAAAATTTTGACACAAGAAAGAAAATGTATGAAATATTTCATTATAAACCTAGCGTTTGTTGTATTTTTCACCTGCTATCCTATTATTTATCATCTCAAATATTCTTCAGCGCAAAAAAACATTAACTACTATAATCAAGTAAGTCTGCTCTTGTCTTTATATTAATCCCATTTTAAAGTCTGGGAGTTAGGTTTTTTAAAACAAGCAAAGAAACATAAACCCTCCCACCCCTTGCCCTCCCTAATGTAAGTATTAAGAGGTTTTAAGAATTTATAGTTCCTGGTGCCTCAGCAGTATTTTTCAGTTATTTTTTATCTCTGCAAAGTTTTTAGTATAATTCAGGCTTGAAAATTTTCTAATGGTGGTCTGAATATTTCTATAGGCTACTCATTAAATTGGTATTTCAGCTTGCAAGTGTCTTGCAGCTGCCAGCTCAAAGTACTGCAAATCATGATTCAACACTCCCAAAATAAAATAATGGTTCAATCTTTAAACCTTTAGGGTGTACTTGAATTATGTTTACAGATTACTTTTCCAGCTATGAGGTCTAACAAACTTCTTCATAAATGTTTTCAAGTATTTCAAAAGTTTTGCCCTAATGACAAGCTCCCAGGATTTGATGCTGTAGAAAAAATAACGCACAAAAAAAAAAAAAGAAAAAGACATCAAGGTCTACCAAGACCTATCATAAATGTTCGAATGTGTTGTTGTTTTATATAGGCACTTATCTCACAAACAGGCTAGTAAAAAGTGTCTTACTTTAATTAACTGTAATGAAGGAGGTGAATATGCTGAATATGGACTTCAGTGGTTTTTTCAAAAGAACTACTACAGAGATAAGGTATCTATTAAAGGGAATCAGAATCGTAGTGTATCTCATTTTGAAAGGACACAGAAGGATTGAGTCCAACTCCCTGCTCCTCACAGGACTTCCTAAAACTAAACCATATGACCAAGAGCATCATCCAGCCACTCCTTGAACTTGGACAGGCTTGGTGCTGGGATCACTCGCCTGGGGAGCCAGTTCCAGCGAGGAACCTTTTCCTGATGTCCAATCTGAACTTCTCTTAGTGCAACTTCATCTCATTCCTTTGTGTCCTATTGCTGTAAATCTAATTGCTGAAATGTAGAGCATGCTTCAAGATTGCAAGCACATATGCTAGTACTTTCAACTTGTGAGTGCCACAGAAATGCACATGGAACTAACAGCAGTGAAATAATTAACCATCTTTTTTTCCTGATTTATTCAGGACTGCTTTTTTTCTGCTGTGCTGGAATTCCTTAGAGAGTAGCTGTTCTGATTAAGACTCTAAATCTTTAAAAATGTTATTTTAGAGGAGACATAAAAGAATATTCTTCATAGCTACATGGGATGACAGTGTAGTATAAGGAATTCTTCTCGATGCTGTGTTTATACTGCAGAAGAAAATGGGTGAAAGAGCAGGCAGTACATTTCCACACATGTGTAGGGTCTGCAGAAGACCAGTGGATGTTCATCCTTAATCCTTAATCACATTGGTGGATGTGCTACATCTTTGATTTTCACAGGAGCACTGGAAAATTGGAAAGCACGTTGTGTTTCCCCTAAGTCATGCAACTTCTTTAGCAGCACTGGTAGTATGTTACCCACAATCCCTGCTGATCTGTGTTTTCTTAATGGGATTTGTAGCAAAGATAAAATGGATTTTGGAGTGAATTTTGGAGGAATGGCGTGCAATCTCCTCATAGGTATGAATCTCCTTAGAAGCTAAGTTGTATATTGTCTAGATTTGGTTGTGGTTTTTTTATTTTAATTACTTAGATTTGTTAATGGCGTGCATATGACAGTTATTGGAGATTTTCCCCTACTCCACTGCATGTGTGTCACTACAGCATGTCCTGGATTTTGCTGGCAGATACAAGACAGTTGTACTGCAACCCCGTTGTTGGTCTGTCACCAGCAACCCGGTTTTTTCACTGTGCTTTTTGTGGTGGATTGACCCTGGCTGGATGCCAGGTACTCACCACAGCTGCTCTGTCACTCCCCTCCACAACTGGGCAGGGGAGAGAAAATATAACAAAAGGTTCATGAATTGAGATAAGGACAGGGAGACATCACTCACCAATTCCTGTCACAGGCAGAACAGACTTGGGGATATTAGCTGAATTTATTACTGATCAAAATCAGAGCATGATAATGAGAAGCAAAACAAACCTTATAAATACCTCCCCCACTCTCCTCTTCCCTTCCTGGGCTCTACCCCCAGAGTGGTGCAGAGAGACAGGGAATGGTGTTTAAGGTCAGTTCATCACAGGTTGTTCCTGCCACTGTTCAGGGAAAGTTCTTCCCCATCTCCAGCGGGAGCTCCCACAGGAGCAAGTTCTCCACAAACTTCTTCAGCCTGAGTTCTTCCCATGGGATACAGTTCTTCAGGAACTGCCCCAGTGTGGGTCACTTTTCCACGGGGTGCAGTCCTTCAAGAACAGCCTGCTCCCGTGTGGGTCCCCCACAGGATCACAAGTCCTTCCAGGAAACCTGCTCTGGGGTGGGCTCCTCTCTCCATGGTTCTGCAGGTCCCTGCCAGGAACCTGTTACAGCACAGGCCTCCCATGGGTTCACAGCCTCCTCTCAGGCATCCACCAGCTCCAGTGTGGGTCTCCCCCCGGGCTGCAGGGGGATCTCTGCACTCCCACCGACCTCGGTGGCCTCAGGGGCACAGCTGTGTCACCCTGGGCTGCACCACGGGCTGGGGGAACATCAGCTCTGGCACCTGGAGCACCTCCTGCCCCTCCTTCTCCACTGACCTTGGTGTCTGCAGGCCTGTCCCTCTCACATATTCCTCTCACTCTGCCTTCTCTGAGCACAACTAAATCTGAACAGTAACTTTTTTTCCTTCTTTAGTCTATTGTCACAGAGGCATTATCACCATCTCTGACTGGCTCAGACTTGGCCAGCAGTGGTCCTGCAGCCAGCTGGCATTGGCTGTGTCAGACATGGAGGAAGCTTCTGGCAGCTTCTCATGGAAGCCACTCCTGTAGCCCCCCCACTACCAAAACCTGTCCATGCAAACCCAGTACACTTTTGTATCCTATTGTTTGCTGTGATGCAGAATTATGCTTGGCTCCTCTGTCACTTTTACATTAATTGCTTCCCAGGCAAGGTTCTACTCCCAAATAACTTATATTTTTTCCTCCAGAAAACTGACAGACCATGCTTTAGCCTTGGCTGTTAAAAACATGACTATATTTCCAGAGAACTTGCTATGTTTTCTGAAGTGTGTTCTGCTCAGTGCCATTCAGAGCTTTCAGAACTTAAACAACTTTTTTTTTTATTTGCTGCTCACACTCTCTCCAAACAGCCTGAGTCCAGTTTCGATAGCTGTCCAGTATTGAATGATTCATTTGGCTAGCAGACACGAATCATTAGGTTTCACCTCAAACTCTCTAAACAACGTAAGTAAGCTAGAAGAACAAATCAGTTTCCTGAGCTGCACTGCAAGTCACTTATCGGTGTCCACCATTACCTGGTTTTATTCCATCACACAGTAATTGGTTTGCAGCCCTCAGAGCAACATCCCATCAGCCATTCTTGCCTAAAGCTGTTTGGAGCCTGGCTCTACTTCCTCTTTACATAGAGTGAGACTTTTCAGAAGCAACTGCAAATTTTCCAGCAGAACCTCAATCCATCCTGTGGCTTTCCTGGGATCCCCTTCTTAGAAAAGTGTTCACAGAAGAGCTTTAGAAAAAAGTACTAAGAGTAATGAATATCTCTATTTTGTTTACTCTAGCAATATAGAAGGCAATACTATTTTTAAACTTGCTTATGTTACTTTAAAAGCTTTTAGTTTAGACTGAGTTTTTCATTTTCTAAGTTGTAATGGTGCAGCATGTGCTGGTCTTTTGCAGTGGAAACAGAATGACAGTGCTTCTAGCAGGGAACAAATTGCCTTCCCTTCAGCTCATAATATGTTTCTAGCTTGTCTAGTAGAAATGAGAAGGAAAAGAACTTCAAGGGATCAAAAGTGCTTAGAAGACACATCAAAACACCACAAACTTGATTTCCAAAATTGAAAATGTTTAAAGATGTTTTTCTTTTTAAAGCCAAGTTTCTTCATCCTTTCTGGCCAAGGTGACATTGACATTATCAGTTCCATATATTGTAAGGCAACAAGGTGAATCCTGGTTTAGAACAAAGAACTGGGATGTGTGCTATGGCTAAAAGCGCTATTAAATGCAGAATAAACAGCTAGATAATGTCATAGCGCAATCTTCTACCTCATTGTGGAACACATTTTATAAAGAAAGTTCTGAAAATATGTTTTATTTGTTTTCTGATGTGGAGGAATTTCTGTGCATTGTCTTTCTTTCCCATCACAGTTGCCCCTTGCTGTGTCCTTCTGAAATTCCAAGAATATAAGATGGGAAACCAAACCTTCAGTGAGGGGATGACATGAAACTTGTAGTAGGACAAATAAACTGTACAAAGAGTTAAAAATGATTCAAGCAACTTGATCGGGTGATGAGAGAAACATGAGTTCTTTAGAAACTGACAGCTTCATAAGAAAAATGTCATGCTGCTTTTTTCCCCCCATTTTCATTATAGTAGTAATTACTATCTCAATACCAGTCATTTCATGGGGATTAATGACCAGCTGAGGATAATGACCCTCAGCTTTATCTTGAATAATCAACTTGTGCCCATTTATCACTAATCTCCTGAAATTACTCAGCACTCCAATTGTATTACTTATTTATACAGAAATTTAGTAAACATGCATTAAAAAAAACCCGGTAATGTTTCAAAATTATTCCGTTCACATCCATTGTGCCACTCTTTCTCTTTTCCGCCTTCTGATTTATTATTATACTGCACAAGAGGCCAGCTCCTTGTTTGTGAGGCTATTTATGATTACGGCAGTGAATACCAGTTTCAAAATTTCATCCTGCTTTTTTATATTAAAGTACACATGTAATACCCAAATTCATGCAGAAATCTGTTTTTAATAAATTGCTTGAAGAGACTTAATCCAAGCAGAAACTCAGTTATGAGAACAAATGCAGTCATCAGAGACAGGAGTTGTGTTCCGCTGAGTGCTGTAGCTCTGTTGTGGTTTCACTCCCATGGGCAGCCTCAGCATCACACAACTGCTCTCTGACTCGCCTGCACTGGGACAGGGAAAAGAATTGGGAGAATAAAAGTGGAAAAGCTCTTGGCTTGGGATAAAGACAGTTTATAGGTAAAGCAGAATCTGCACCTGCAAGCAATGCAAAAGAAGGAATTCATTCTCTGCTTTCCAACGGCAGGCAGGTGCTTATCCATTTCCAGGAAAGCAGGACTTCATCACATCTCACAGCTACTTGGGAAGACAAGTGCCATAACTCCAAATGTTCCACCCTGCCTTTCTCTCTTCTTTCCTCCAGCTTTTATTGCAGAGCATGATGCCATATGGTGTAGAACATCCCTTTGGTCAGTTGGGGTCAGCTGTCCTGGCTGTGTCCCCTCCCAGCTTCTTGTGCACTCACTGGTGGGGTGGTGAGAAGATGCAAAAAAGGCCCTTGTGCTGGGTAAGTGTTGTTCAGCAATAACCAAAACACTGGTATGTTGTCAACACCATTTCCAGCACAAATCCAAAAGATAGCAGCATAAAAATTACTATGAAGAAATGTAACTCTCTACCAGCCAAAACCATACAAGCTCAAATGACCACGTCTGTTTGTGAGAAATGCTTCAACACTTGTTTTGTAGGAAGAAAAATGGTTGCAGTGCAAGTAAGACTAGAAGGAAACAAGCTTCATAATCAAATGCACATATTGATATGTTATACAGAATTTTCTTAACTTTCTTCAGTGAAATTTATTCCATTGCTATTGAAATTTTAGAAATAGAGAAGCAGTGAATTTTGTAGTTAGAAAGAGCTATTTCATGAAGAGGAAAACTGTCAAGTCTGCCTCTAATGATAGCTATACATTTTTAACTACTCAAAGAATATCTCAAGGTATTATTCACGGAATGATTATATAGCTGAGGAATGACAGCAAATTCTGAACTGTGCCTGTTTGAGGCAGCCCTCATTTGTATTTGGTCTATGGTCCATAATTTGAAAATAGAAATGCATTAGTGGAGCTTTTCCTGCCTGCAAATTTTTACCTTGTTAATTAAGTATTCTCCAACATTAGTGTACCTATTTAATTCTGTTAGATGACTAACGGAGTCAAATTTGTACTTAATTTAATAAATGTTTTTTTAATGTTCTAGAACATACCAAACTAGACAATAAATGACAGTGCACAGCTCCAACACTCCTGGAATCTAAAGCAGATCTTTTGACTTGGTGATATCTATGTGATTTAAGACATTCTGCTCCTTTTTATTCTCGCCTGGAACCACTTCCACTAATGTTGCCAGGTATCTGTTAATTGTTTTCTTCTTCCAAATGGTTGCCCATGTAGATTCCTAGTTCTCACACAAGCAAAAGAAGATTGCTTTGGCCAGCAAGTCATACCAGCATTCTGTTGAATTGTACTTCTCCCCAAGGAGGTAAAGAAGTTTGCCAAAGCTCAGAAGTACTTTTTACTTTTTAAATTATTATTATTGTTATTATTACTATTATTTTAGTATTACTACTATTATCATCATCGTCGTCATCATCATCTGTACTAAGCATTCATGGCTGCAAGAGTCTTTCATTTCCCCCCTTGCAGTTCTGACGGCTGCCAGCTGAGGGTCTGAGTGGCACTGTAAGCTGGTTTATTTCCACAGACCAGCATTCACTTCACCTTTTGAGTCACCTGTCCTTCCACTAAGAGGCAGTATTGGCCTATCTTTCCTAAGTCACAGCTCCTACAGAAATTAGAAGCAGCATGAAAACCCGGTGTAGCTATTGATCTTTAATTCCATCCAACTCCTGGGGTGAGATAGTGACTAATATTTGTCACATGGGTGAAAGTAGACAGTTCCAATGACAGACGTTTGGCCAAGAGATGGGTTAAAAGACACTGGATAGGGTTCACTGCTGCACGTGGAGATTGTCACACTGTGCCTTTTCACACTTGCTAGAGATATAATTTTAACCAAGTTGTTAAAGCTGCACAGATATAGGCTGCATTCAGAAGATACATGTCCAGGCTTCAAGGTAATGGTAGAAATCTACAGAAATGATGACTTATAAACTAGGAAAAATGTATGCTTTGAATTCTAGGGTATTAGCAGCTCTTCATGTCAAAATCAAATGGTCAGGTGTGAAAAACTTATTGCTAACTGTATTTTTAGAGAATTGCAGAAATTTTCTGGTTATTTAATGGGTGACTAGTAAGCTAATGACAAAGTGAATTTGAATTTTTTTTCCTGGTATTACAGTACCATAACAAGACATTTTTCCCACTTTGGTTAGTAAGTCAGTCTTTCGAATTTTTTTTTTTTTTTAGACTTGTTCTTTCTGTAAGTCAGAATAATAAGGACTGGAGAAGAAACTGTTTATTGCTCTTTAGCAACTAGTTAGCATCAAGACTGCTAGACTTGGCTCGTATTAGTACTGCTAGGTATAAAAGATGGATAACCTGGCTGTTATTCACGACATTGTGTGGTGTAGAACAGAGAAGTGATCTGGGGATCCACCTGGTGCAAGTACCAGAATAACATGATCATGTGGTAGGATTGTCATTGATGACCTCTTCCTTCACTCAAGCTGAAGATTGTCTTTAGCAATGAGATATGCAGAAAGGTGCATTTCACCTCTTGATGGAAAAAAATGAAAGAGCATGTGGCCTGAATTTAGGCTGACTGGTAGGAACCAAGTCATTGCTACAGTTTAGTGATCCATACACAAAATTAAGTGGTCTCCTGACACTGGAAATGCCTGAAGTCCACAGTGTCTGTAGAAAAAATGCATGTTTCTGAAGCTGTCTGCCAGCATCGGGACTGACTGTTTTCAACAGCAGGCAGATGGCTCTGATCCCTTGCAGAGATCAGATGCCCTGAGTTCTCAGACATTCTTCTATGAGATCTCCATCTTTGAGTAGAAGCATCTGTCATCACAGACGTGTTTGGCCAAGATGAGATGGGTTTGTCCTTGCAGCTCTGAAGCAGGTCTTTCTACCAGTTTGATGGAAAGGCTTGAGAACAACTGTGCATCTGAGATGTCTGCATGGCAGAATTCCTGCATAGAGCATAGATAAAATCTGTCAACATCAAGTAAGAAGGTACCTTCCTACATAAGCTGATTCAGAAAGCTCAGTGTAGCCTGGAATCATTCTTGTGCAAACATTCTTATACAGCTGCTGTGAACTTTCAGTTGATGTCAAGGGGAAGTTTTTTGGTTTTGGTTTGGTTTGGGATTTTTGTTTTGGTTTGGCTTGAGGTTTTTTCTGGAGGAGAGCTGTGGGGTTTTTTTTGTTGTTGTTGTTTTGGTTTGGTTTTGTTTGGTCGGTTGGGTTTTTTTTTTTTGAGGCTTTAATGGTTTGGTCCAGCTGGGGCTGTTTAGCTGATAAGAATGTAATATCCTTCCATGTCATAACAAGTTGATGTTGAAAGGCATTTTGGGAACTCTTAGACTAAATAAAAGACAATATGAAAGTTTGGGAAGAAATGGAAGATGAAATTGACCTCAGTGTTCAGAAATCAGGGCCATAAAGATAAATTATTTTTCACCTGTTCCAAGATCTCCTTAAGGACTATGGCTAGAGGAGGAATTGCAGTTACATAGGTGGGTGTTCTGATGTAGCGGTGCAAGACAGAACAAAAGATATTCCAGGATGTCAGTATAGTACTAACAGGCATAAGTTTTTTTAAGTATTATAGTTGTGTCCTTTGTCCTTGAATACTCCCTTTTTACTAGCTGAACATCCGTTTACTGATAAGGGAAAGTCAAATCTTCCTGTTTCTGACATGGTACTCCACAAAGATAATTTTTAGGCCTTATCATAGTATCAACTCCAGTTTTGAAAGTTAATTTGAAAGCTTTTACTAAGACAAATGATGGGAAAGTTATATAAAAAGAAGGAATAATTCTTTATCTTACTGTGGGATTGTATCTGTAAACCCACTCAATCTCCTGAGTTTTCCATCTTTTTGTGGAGTCCTATGGTTCTAGAAATCTGCGCCATGGAAGGAACTGAAAGATTTTAGCTTTTACAGCACTGAATGAAGGCATTGAAGATAAGAAACTTTGACCTATCTTGCTTACCCATATTAAAAACATTCTAGTATTTTTAATCTTTATTAACTTGTGTGTTATAGCAAGTATTTAAGATGGAAAGGAAGTACCTTGGCCAGGAAAATACCTTTCTGTTTTTTTTTTTTTTTTCTTCTCACAGATACGAATTTTATCCTTCACTTAACAAATTCGTGCCAGTTTCATAATTTCAAAAAAATTCCACAGTAGTAGGTATATGCTTAACAGTAGCTTTAATAGAGTATTGAAATATCTGAAATATTGTCAGGTCAAGTCTAGACATCAGAAAAGAAAGTGAGTCTGTCTCATCATCTTAAGGTAATGCCTGGGCAAAGAACTGATAAGTAAAAACTGATGAGATAGAAGTTAGGAAATGAGCATACATCTAACACAGAGCCAAGAACAACAGGAGATGGAATGCAGGAATTCTGAAAAGGAGATTGGCATGGGCAGAAAAGGAAGAACCTCCTGTAGCTGGGACTGACCAGAGAAGAGAGAATGGTTTGCAGTAAGGGGCAGGGGGTAGAAAGGGTGGACACCTAGAACAGAAGTCAGGCCCAAAGCTCAGACAAAAGGGGATCCAGGGAGAAATTATTGCAGCCTTTCAATACCTGAAAGGGGCTTATAAGAGAAATATTTTACCAGGGTCTGTAGCAACAGCATAAGGGGCAACAGTTTTAAACTTAAAGGGGTAGATTTAGATTGGACATAAAGAAGTTTTCTGTGGTGACAGTGGTGAGACACTGCAACAGGTTGCCCAGAGAAGTTGTGGATGCCTTACCCCTGGAATAGGTTCAAGGTCAGGTTGGATGGGGTTTTGAGAACCTGGTTTAGTGAAAGTCTTCCCTGCCCATGGCAGGAGCATTGGCCTATATGATCTTTAAAGGCCTTTTCCAGTCACAACCATTCTGTGATTCTAATTTTTGCACAGATATGGTGCCCCATCAAGGATTATGTTGTCCATATAGTGGGCTAAATGGAAGTTTACTGTTAGCCTTTGCTCTATATGTTTTGTTTTTCCTCAAGTGCACTTGACTTTACAGCTTTAAAAACAATCTTTCAGCTTAGGAATTTCTATCTACCTTTGTTGAAGTGTGCATGCAAAGCTACAAACTATTTTTCATATTTTTCCTTTCCTCATTCCTGGAATACTTTGATATCCTTCAGTACTTCAGTAATCAAAATAACATTGCTTTCCGAGAGACCACATAAATAGAGGAATGTTTGAAAGGCCTTTATGTATCTGAGTTATACGAATTGTACACAAGTAGTCTGGGAAAATTTCAAAAGAGGTCTTACACTTGGATTGGACACTGGTAGAATTTTGAGACAAAACCAAACCAACTCTTTTACTTTTTCACAGCATTGATTATGAGAAAACTTTACATGTTTTCAAATTATAATTGTAACAGTATAATACATCTTGATTATGAGACAAGTTTCACCAGTATAAAGCTGACAGATGCAGCTCCATCACTTTCTGTGCTAATTTTCTGTGTAGCAGTCTAAAGAGAAATTAGAAAAGGAGAAAGAAGTGATGTTCAAGACTTGCTTTCAACTAGTTGTCCGTAGTGCTGAAGTCTCTGGACATGTTACAGCAGCAACAGAAGTTAAAGCTGTCCCACAAATACACTATGTCGCATTCAGGCTTCATTGATTATCTGTGGGAGACCTTTGCACCATGCTGCTCTAATTCTATTTGTGTGCTGGGCAGACTAGTCCATAAATTTTGAGTCAGAGGATCATTAGACAAACTAATTCCCTGTGTGTAGCATAAATGATAGAATTTCACCCAGAGATTTCTGCATCAAACTGTTGTAAACTATGAACTAAAACCATTTTGTTTGATAGACTTTTAAGGTTCCTTGGCTTCTACATCATGCTCATACATCAGCTTTCTGCTGGTAGCACAAAGATTGATCCCATGCCTGGTGAGTGTGAGTAGTGGGAAATTCTTACTTGCAACTACCTACCAATTTTTTTTACCTCCAGGTATCTCTACTATCTGAGGGGAACAAAGAACTGTCCAGAAAAAGAAGAGAACATGTGATTCTAAACAAAGGCTTTGGAATTGTTCCTAATGAAGTCAACTTGCCTGTACTTCAGCAGAGGCTGATTACCAAAGGGTCAAGCTTTGCTCACTGGATAGCATCTATATGGAATACCAATGTGGAACAGCTTCAAATATCATTTCAGCATGATAGTCTTTAGCTTTGTTTACAGCATTAGCACTTTACAAGAAGCAGTTTGAAAGATGCTTCTAGGTTTATACATTAGGAGAGAAATACAATTCTCAACAGTATGTATTTTCTATTTTTAGAATTTTTTTTTAAGCTGTTGCATAGTCAGGTTTTCTGGAACAATAGTTCAGTATCCTTATTTGTATTTGTGTATGCCTTCTGAGCATAAAGCAAAAGAGCTTTGTAATATGACCAGACAGAAAATATATGTAGATTCACTGTACCAGAATTAGAAACAGATTAAATACCATCAGTATGATTTTAATATTTAGATGGAATTTCACTTCTTATATTTGGATAATAGCAAATTATAATGCTGGTGTGACAAGTTAATAGTCATTATTTGCAACTGGCATAGTTTCTGAAATCATTGTTATTTTAAAACCAGCTGGTTTTACTGCTATTTCTGTCTTCATATTATATGTCTGCCTTTAGCCACACATTGTATAGATCTGTGTACATAAAATGAGTCATGTACATTTATATGCATTTTATATACACATTCATTTTACTCTTAAGTAAATCAAATACATTTTTTGCTGCTAATCAAAAGTACTTAAGGACACTTCCAGAATTTCAATATTTATTCACTGTGTTAAATGTAGATAAAAATGTCTCACTCCAGTAGCAGAGAAGCTATGTTTTTGTCTACAGTTTAGCAAGAAATTCTTACTAAGTGCAAAGGCTTTTCTCTGCAGTTGCTGCTGTGGCAATCTTAATGGTTGTAAATAACCAGGATGCACTTGGTGATTATCTCTGTTGAAAATTATTAGCTTTGTAGTCATCACACAATTACTTGTAAGCAATTTGATACATGTGTATGTTGTGTACATTTTTCTTTATTTTTCCCCCCAGTGGTTCATTTGTAACTTTAAACAGCTAATTGGCATTCATTTCATAACAATTAAAGTGTTTAATTTTACCTTTATGACTTCAATGCCCCGAATTGTGAAGCAGTGAAAAAGGGCCCAGTGGACAATGCAAAAAAAAAAAAACCCAATAGTAATAAAATCGATCCTCTTTTAACATATATGTTATGTTGAAAGTCATCAGGTGCTGCCTTTGCATCAAGACAATGGTGCAATATTGATAGCAAAGGTCTGTTAAGGGTCAAGGTGTATCATTGCTAAGGTATCACCAGCAGGCAGCTACAGTGTGCACCATGAATCACCATAGATGATGCATTTCCTGCAATTTTGCCACTAAAAATCAATTTCCCTTCTACTTCAGAGTGTTAGTTTTTCTTTGATAGAATGAAGAAAGGGAATGCATTATGGTTAAATCTGATGGATTATAAAGCAAGGCCACACTGTATATGACTGGCAATGGAACTGATTACACGGATATTTTATCCAAAACTCTTCATTTAAATTCAACCTTGATATGTTCTACTCAAATTGCGTATGAATTCTAATAATAATTTTCCACTGAAATGGCACATAACCAATCTACACTTACAGTAACTTATTTTAATATAATTTTTTTCAGAAATATTTTATAATTCTAGACTGTTGGTGTGCACCAAATGCCTTAGAAATACTTTTGACTTTATTTCAAGTGTGTTTTGAAGTATCATTGTTTATATATTTTCTGGATTTTTATTATGTTAATTCATCATTTAGGGTACTGTTTTTGTTGAGAAATAGAGTATAATTAATTGCTCTTACTGTGGTTTTTTAAACGTATTTTTAGTGCTTTTAACTTTGAAGCAACATTTGTTCTTGTTTTTGTGACTGTGAGAAGTGGAATACTAGGTAGTGGCCAGCAGAGGAGCAGACCTCTCCAGTAACTCCAAGACAAGCAGTGGATTGGTGGCATGTGCAACCACCAAGGCTTTTATTTAAAGCAGGAAATCAGTGGTCTTTTCTGTTTCTTTCCAAGAGTTCAATAGGATTTTTTCCCTCCCTGGCTGCAACAGAACGGACATGCTGACTGTTGTAGGAAAGAGCTGATGTGTTTTGCATGTGGGGCAACCAGTGGCTACAGAAGATCCATCATCTAAGCTGTTAAATAGTTTATGACATGAGTACATAGATGGTCTCCACTGAGACCAGCTTTCATTATGTTTCTCATTGTATGAAAAGTAACAAAAGCCAGATCTGACATGAATGCTTTCGGTATGGCTAAGTTCTGTATACACAACATAGGTAAAGCATATTTAGGGAAACACAGAAACCAAAAGTAAGTTGCTCGGTATCATTCAGCAAATCATCAGCAAAGTTGAGAATGGAACTGACATCTCCTAGGTTCCAGCCCAGTTCATAACTGGTATCCTTCAAGGTGAGTAGCTCTTTTTTTCTCATATGTTTGTCATCTTTAATGTAACTTGTGCAAAAATCTGAGAAACAGTGGTAGCTGTACTTAGTATTTAGCTGATTAAAAAAGATCCTTCGAAGTGTGGCACTAACCATGTTGAAAGGCTTTACTGACCTCCAGCTAACTTCTGATTATTTGTAAGTTAATCTAGATTGTGATTTATGCAAGCCTTTCTTTCAGTTTGCTTGGCTGCAGTGGAGTACTCGAGATTATGTAGTATTCTGCCTTCTATTATTCATGCACTTACTTTCTACAGTCATCTGATTACAAGTACTTTCTCAGGAGAATGTACTGTGTATGTATTCTGTAGCCTGATTTACATATGTTGTGCTCTGTCTGAATCATTTCCCAGTCTCCTTTCATATCCCTGAATAATCAAATGTTGACATAGGACCAAATCACTAGTTTTATTCCATAAGGGAATTTCTGTTTACAGGCACAGAATAATGTGTTTTAAGACTGTTTCTTACAGTCATTGTAACTTTTTGGGAGTAGTGCCTGGTTGTTGGTATTTCTTTTCAAGAAATTTGACTAGTTATGGAACTTTAGGAATTATGTTAATTAAAGAAGAACGGCCAACAAATTTTCATGTTGTAAACAGGAAAGCTTCTACCCAAACTGAATAATAGACACAATTTTAGCATGTATGAATTCTGCCCTACTTTTAGGAGAACCAGCAATTCTGAATGACTGAATTTCAGGAGATGTGTAAAGAGGAAGCCACATGAGAATATTTGGGTTTGACTGTATGAATTCACCATGCACTTGAATTTAAAAACTTCTCCGCTGAAGGTTTCATCATTCAATTTGTCTAGACAGATAACAATTTGGAAACAAAGGTCTTCTAATTAATTTTGTTTTGTGACTTGAAGGAAGCTAAATTATGTGAATACTTTGTGTTCAACTGTTCTCAACAGGAGACAGTGAGAATTGTAATGAGAATACTGGTAATTTAAAATATTTGACATTTGAGTTGTCAAATATCCTACCAAACAAAAAACTTATTTCTATGGAAGTTTTGTGTCCATAATTGAACCCAGTGTCCACTGCTGTATTTTGACCAATGTTTCTAATTTCCACCAGTCAGGACATGTTCCCTAACTTGAACTGTAATTGGATTTACTCAGTTTTGCTCCAAATTTAGGCTTGCTGTAGCTCCATTACTGTCTTTTGTCTGCCTCCATCTCCATTGGTGCAATGTAAGCAAATACAGATAGTTTTTAGTTGAGAGTTTGCCTTAGCAATGAAATCTGTAGTCAGTTACAGTCCAAATCTTTACAGACAATGAAGACATGCACTTTTTTTGTATATATATATATATATTTATGTGTATATATAAGTAATATATATATATTTGTGATATTTAAAGTTAGTATAGTTGAAACCTTAGCAGTCTAATTCAAGAATCATTATTAGTCTAGGTCTCTTGCAGGAAAAAGAAAGAATAATCAGTTAATTTGCTTTGCAAATACTTTTTAGCTTGTCCCCATTTGGGCCAGTTGTGCTCACCCTTCCACTGCTCCTTAGTGTCTCAAAGTCAGTGGTTTGGTTATGGAGGGGTTGTCAGCAGTTGTAGTCTTGTGCTAGGAAGAACAGGATGTTCAAAGTGATAACTCCATCGTCCTCACTCTAGGATCCACCATTCGTGATAATTTTTCTACGTTTGCTTACACACTTTTAAACCTTTGCCGTTTCTTTGTTGGTTTGCAGTGCCATGAAACATCTGGATTTATAATGTATGGTGCATTTTACATGTACTGGATTCTCTTTCTTTCCTCTTGTACATACCTCTAACCCCAGTTTTGTCCAGGTCTGCATTTTGTTGCTGATCATGCCTGAGTTGTTTACAGTTACCAGTTTCAAGTCTGTGCCTCATCTCTCACCACCCCATAGGTGAATTTCTCTCCACCACATTCTGTGTTTTAAGGCACAGCTCTCCTAAAGCCCCTGCTGTCAGACCAGGCCTGTATTTCTTCATACTATGTCCATGTGTTAGTCTAGTATCTCATTATACATTGAGTAACCACTTTTTACAGCTATCTGCATAAAACTATCCTTGTTCAAAAATAAAGTAAAACAAATTAGAGGTATTAAACTGGTCAGTTGGAGGAATCACAAACACAGCTGTTCCAAGTGAAACAAAGATATATTCAGACAAAGCACAGCTGACAAGCCTCAGGACTTGTAAAGACTTGTGAATTCAGCACAAAGTGTATGGCCTGTTGGTGGTAGTGGTACTGCTGTATTGCAGAGCTGTAAGATTGAAGCTTCCAAAACTTTAAAAAATGCACTGACTCTTGTTCCTGTACCCTGTGTACTGCTCTTAATGCCCTCAAAAGGTACAAGTCATTAACACCGTGGCAATATTCCCATGTGTCAGAAAAGAAAGAAGATCTTGTTGCTGAAATGTGGTGTCTGTGGTCTGGCCGTTGTGTGATCAACAATACTCATTTAAAGAGGACTAATTTTTCCAGCCTTGCTGAAGTGGTGAGTTGCTGTTGCTGAGTGTGTGAGCATGTGGCTGAACAAGTGGTCAGACAGCCATCCTTCAGAGCAGCAAGCAGTGCTGCAGCAGGATAAAAAGGAAAAGACGAAAACGGGAGATGGACCACATAAGACAGAAAACGAGTCTCTGCCAAAGACGTGGTCTGAATACAGAGGACTCACTGCCTGTGCATCGGGTGCAGCCTATGCTGCAGTGCTGATGGATGGGAAGAGACCACTGACTCTGTGAACTGAGCAGAACATGCTCTGTGCTGTTCCAGCAGACTGTGGGCATCTTGGATCCTTGACAGCAGGGCTCCATGAGGAACAGTTTGATTATTACTGATCATAGCTACTGAAGATCATGACTATGAGGATATGCCATTGGAGAGTGGGATGTTAGACCATTTGCTCCCTGAGCTTACTTGTGGTTTTCTTATCTTTTCTACCTGGTCCTCAGGCAGCATAGGGATGGAGTTGTTCCAGAGTACCTTCCTGAGTTTCTGATACAGTGTAATATGTATAGATTCTACAAATACGTGCATAAAAGAAGTGAAACAGTAAATAGAGCCATTGAAACAATGTTTACTGACATTATTTAGAAAGGTTTTAAAAATTTGTTTTAATTAGCAGTATCTGAAATTGAAGTTCTGCATTCCTTTAGCTTGATCATGACAACTAATTCTTTACCTTTTCTTAGGCAGGTCATGACACAGTGGAATTATACAAGGTGATTTATGTTAGCAGAACATGTCACTTTGATGTAGTGGGTCTGACACTCTGGCCCACAGCCAATGACACAGCATAGGCCTGAAGGGTTACATATCTACTATTAGTTGTGATCCTTTGTAATCCTGTTGCAGCCAATGAAAATATACTGTGGACAGCAGTGTGCCAAGCAGAAGCAGGACTGACCCATGTCTCACCTGTTGGCAGTGGTGGTATGAATGGTCCTCTTCTGGAGACCTGTAAGAGCCAGCAGGAGCACAGAAAACCCCAGAGACTTTTGAAAAACTCTGCAATGCAATCTGTTAGTCCTAAATTATGTTGTGCTGAATGGATCATTTCTGCAATTAGGTTTATATTGCAGAGAGTAGGCATTAAATAAATGGGTGAGGTGTAGCACTCTGTAATTGCAGACAGCTATTTTTAAAGATGTCTTCAGTGAGGCCTAAATTAAGGTTGACCTATTTGTCATCTTCCCTTCTTTGAGACAGACATTTACCATGCTCCTTTACATACAGTTTGAATACCCTCTCTGAATAAGAAAGCCTGGCAGTCAGCTGGAGTTTTGCCTTGAGTGACCCACACACTGACTTTCAGAAAGAATAAATGATGATGTAATATAGTGATTTTTTTATTGAAAAATAATTATAGAATGGATGGAAATAGATGTTCCTGACATGAAGGAGTAATGGACAAGGAAAAATGTCATGTTCCAGTTAATGAACAGTGAACTAACTTCTCACAGTCCTGTTCTAAGTAAGAAGTCACTGCTGCAAGAGAGGCTGGGTGGAAATCAGTAGTACAGACCATTTTTTTACCAATAGGAAACTCACTTTGTGTTCAGATTTCACCAGGTGAAACTGAGTGTACTTGACAGAGCAGAATTTTGGGACAACTATGGAAAAGGTTCAGTAAACTCAAAACGAGACAATAATAATTGAGGACCGTTCTGCTGAAATCACCATACATTGTGGAGTATTTGAATATCTGATCAGGCTACTTCTGTGCAGTTTAGTTTGTTGAGACATGAGACTGCCCATACTCACAAAATAAGTATTATAACTATTTCTAAGAATGAGTTGCCTCCCTCATGCATTTTCTGAATCACATGGCCTTTGCATTGGTGCATTGAGGTCACACAGAGAAGATTGGGATATATTGCCATAGAACCTGGGGATCAGCAAATTCCTACAAGGGAGGAATTCTTGCAGCTTTTTCTTACCAATGTAACATAGAAAAACCAGGTAATGTGGCTGGAATATAGAGCTAGAACACCAAAAATCCACCCAGCATACTGATACTATCCTGGTGAGTACTCAGGGAAGACTTTGTTGAAGCTGCCACTATAGAGGCATTTTGGAAGCTGACTGTACCTACATGCAGGATGCCTGGAAAGTATGTATAGGTTCTAATCAAATTCAGTTTTCTTGGAATTAGTGGCAGGAAAAAGATAATCTACACATAACCAAAGCTATGCTCAACTTGTCAATTTTTAACCTTTTTGTCACCTTCTGTTTCAATTGGTTCATGTATTCCTGCTGGTTTTTGTCAGCCTGTGAAGATAATATACTTATATGTAGGGGAGAGATTAATTTCCTCAGGCTATTTTTCAAGATTTTTTATTTGATTTTGTGTATTCCTCTGTAGCTGCACTGTTCTTTTGTATACCTCAGAAAGATCTAGAAGATATTCTTAGTTCTTCAGCCAAGCATGCTTGGCAAGCTGCATCCTTTTGTTAAAAATGAAGAGGGTTACCCATCTTTTTTGAAGTGCAATTGTTACCCCTCTCTGGTCTCATTCCTATTTATCAAGACTGCACATTGTAAATGTTCACTGTTTACTGTTTCAAAGAGACAAGCTGAATGCACTGCATTCAAATAAACTTTAAAAAATATTGAAGGGTATCCTAAAACATGTTTCAACACAATCTGTAAAAGAAAGCCCAGCGAATTTTGTACTGAATTTCTGTAATCATCACTGCAGCACATACTGCTGTTTTTTTCCTAAAGCAAATTCTATCTATCCTCTTCACTAAAATGTGTTAAGTGCTTGACAGTAATTATTCTACATGTTTGCTTCATTAGCAAGTAAAATATTAAGGCTTAAATACCCTTAATGGTAGGGATTGACGTCCTGTAGCTTTGGCTCATCTGTATGTTTCTAAAAAGCCTTCAGATTTGTTGGTGTTTCAATATTAGTCTTTCATATCTGAGGAGGTTTTTTTCCATTTTTTTCCATGCAGTTTTTAGAGGGAGGTGAGGGTTATTACTGTGTGTCACTGGGACAAAGTAGATGGAGGAGGAGGAAAGAATCATGGTAAATGTTTTGAAATTTCATTATTACATTGGAGAGTTTTGTTTACATGAGATAAGGCAGCTGTAGTTTTGTAATGTATCAGAGGATTTACTAGTAATTTGCATTTCTGTACAGCTTTCAATTTAAGGCTCTGAGGTGCTTTTTAGACATCAATTAACTAAATCTTTTAGCACCCAAACTAGGTAAAGATTAAGATTCTCATCTTACAGATGCAAAAGCTGTACAGAGACAGATGAGCTAGCAATAACTTTACTCTTTTACCCATAAACCAGAACTCTGGTGGAAGGTTTTGTTGAGTGAAACAGCACATATCACGGATGAGAACAGCAAGTTCTTGAGAATTGTTGTAGACCTATTTCACTTCGAGCTCTAAGATCAAAGCTTCTCGAAATTTTTACTTGTATTTTAGCAATTACATCCTCTTTCTTCTCTCAAAAAGGTTTTACATCTTCTTACTATCTTACATCTAAGAATACTCGTATAATTATTCACTTGTTTGAAAAAATAAGCTTTTCTATGTGTTCCTGAAGAGATCAAATCATGTTTCCATGAGCTTGGTTCACTTTCTGGTCCTGCTGCTTACACCACAGTTAATAATTTATTTTAAAAATAAGGTCTGGAAGCAGCAATGTAGTGATATAATGCTGCCTTTTGACCTCATCCCTAGCTGCTGTTGATGCAGCTGATTGCATGGATGGCAGTACTAGCACTGCCTCTAGCAAACTGGAAAATGAAACCACCAAAAGGGCGGAAACTGGAGTGGTGAACAAGGATGCGCAGATTCATTTTTGCAGAAAAGGACTCAAGCTGAACATGCACCAGCAGTGTGTCCTTGTGACATAGAAGGTGAGTGGGATCCTGGGCTGCATTATGAGGAGTTTTGACAGCAGGTCAAGGGTAGTGATCCTTCCCCTCTGCTCAGCACTATTGAGGCCATACCTGGAATGCTGTGTCCAGTGCTGGGGTCACAGTACGAGGGAGACATGGACGTTCTGGAGAGAGCTCAACAAAGAGAGTCAGACTCAGGGCTCCAAAGATGAAAGGACAGGAACATCTCACATAGGACAAAAGGCTGAGGGAACTGGGGCTGTCCACATGTAGAAGAAGAGGCTGAGGAGGATCTTATCAAAGTGTATAAACATCTGAAGCAAAGGTGCAAAGAGGACAAAACCAGGCTCTTTTCAGTGGTGCCCAGTGTCAGGACCAATGGCAGTGGGAACAAAGATGAAAACCAGGAATCTCTGCCTGAACACATTTTCACTGTGAGGGTGACCGAACACTGACACAGATTTTCCAGGGATGTTGTGAATTCTCCATTCCTGGAGCTATTAAAAAGCCTCTGGATGTGGTGCTGGGTACTGAGCTCTGGGTGGCCCTGCTTGAGCAAGACACTTGGGCCAGGCGACCTGCAGAGGTCCCTTCCACCCTCAACCATTCTGTAGTTCTGTGAATTTCTATTATGAGCTTAAAGCTGATCTGCAAAACTCAGAAGTTTAGAACTGGTCTGCAAAAGTCAGTTTTTAATCACTGCTGTGGATGTCAGAATTTCCAGTTATAATCACAGTTTGTTCTATACACGATAGTCATGAAGGAGTATGAGAAAACTACAGGCTGGCATTGGGACAGTTTTTTGAATGTGAAAACTCTAACTGCTCCTGTGTGATAGTCTTTCTTGATGGTACTGAATGCACATGGAATGACTTCCTTTTTGAATTTTTCAGTGGTAAAAGGGAAATGGTACAATGCACTATTGAAAAAAATAGATAAAATATATATAGATAATGAAATGTGCTATTTAACAACAGCCATTAAATCAGTCTTTTTTTCCTTAGCTTGCTATAGTCTAAAAAATTTTCCTGTAAAGAATATTAAGAATGTGGGAAAAAAAATCTGCAAAATGTAAAATCAAGAATTATGGCATAATTTGGTCTTATATTGCTGATAATGTATTTTATGAAACTGAAAATAACTGATAAATAAAGGAGCATGGAATTAGTAACATTTCAGAGGGCTGAGAGAGAATGATTGCTTAAAACCTGCTAAAGCAATGACCACAAAATGAACACTTTTCTCATATGTAATTTTATTTATTAGATAAGGAAATTTAATTGTATTTACTAGATAGGGGGGAAATGGTAAAGTAAGCTGTATCTCTGTATCAAGGATTTTCAATGTATTATTAACATCTTTTGCATTAATACTGCTTCCTTTTGTATTGCTTTCATGACTTGTTTTTTCTTTTTTTGTGCATGTGTATTTCTCAGAATCTCAGAGATGGCATTAGGGCCACCTGGAAACATTCAGCTCTAGTGATCCTGTAGAAATGTGCTTTCTGAAGGGAGTGTTGGATTGTGCACAAGAGAGTAGACTTCCTGTCTTCCAGCTGAGCTTCTTGGAAAGTGTCATCCATTGCTACACAGTACAACGTAGCTTTTTTTAATTGATGACTTTTATGTTATTTCATCAGTTGCTCTCTATCCTTAGAACAGATCATTGATGTGGGAATTCTTTTTTTCTTATTTTGCACTAAAACCATATATTTTACATGATGCCTGGAACAGGCAAGTAAAATCTGGTCTCTGTATAGTTTCAATCTCTTATCTTGGAAATTCCCAACTACTGGAGTATAGTGCCTTCCTTCACAAACACACCTTTCCTTCCTTATTCAGGTGCATTTTGTTTACTCCAGCTTTTTATACCATCATTAATTTCAGACCTGTGTGGTAAAAATCTTTCTGTGTAATCCTTCTTTCTAAATGTTTGGGATGTTCATTTGTTCACTTCTTACTTATAGAAGATATGTTGCTGTTCCAAAAAATGCTTATTTTTTTCTCTGTTACTTGGGAAGCTGCAGGTGTTCCAAGGTGCCATCAGATGTTCTCCAAAACCTACTGACAGTCATACTTAGTAAAATGGCAGAATTTTTATTCACAAAATTTAGGGACATAACTAAATTTTCTTAGAACTCAATGAGGCATGAAATACTATTTATGCCATCTAAAAATGTATGCTAGGTATACAAATGCTAACCCACCAATTGTTTCGTATTTCATTTTATTTGCTAATATTGACAGAAATGTCTTTGTTGGCTTTCTACAAATTTCTGTTAGCTTGTAAGCATGCTCCTCAGGTCCAAATGTAATAATGCCTTATAAACACATTTCGACTTTTGTTTTTCCTTTTTGGTTCTGGACAGTGTCATTTGCTTCCTGACTGTTAGACTTTTTATTTAATATGCATTAGCCTGAAACATTCCATGAAAAATGTGTTGAACTTGAATTTTAATATATTTCAGAGACTTAATAGGTATTAATAGAGCAATAATACATAGCAGACACAGACCAGATTACATCTTGTAAATTACAGCCAGTGTACTGAGGACAAACACCATTAAGAAAACATAATTTGAACATTAAAGAGATTGTGTTTATAATCAGGACATCTGCCAAAACCATATCCAAAGATGTAGAGGTCCTCTAGCACACTTCTTTTGCAGCTTGCATTCGTACAGCCCAATGTCTTCATCTGTCCAATTGAATTAAGTATTCTAAAGTACAGCCAGAAGGATAATTGCTACAGGAATACCAGATACAGATGCAACTTAAGTGGAGGTAATGTTCATAAAATGAGGTCTGCCAACAGGCTTGGATGTGGAACATTATGTACTTTAGCTGATGGAGTGATTCCTGTCCCATGTGGGGCCTCAGAGAGAATCAAGAGAATTGGGTGGTTGCTTTGCTGTTTTCAATCTCTTCCTGAAACTACATTGGCTTGTATCATTTACCTAGATAAGAACAGATTTGAGCTCAGTGTTGCTTGAAGAGGAAAGTGATCTTCCTAGCTGGAGCTTGAGTGTGGCTGAATCAGAAGGAGAATCATTTGCATTTCATATTTTGCCAAGATTTCTGACAGTGTGTCTGCTTTGAGATTTCTGTTAAGCAAAGCAATCAGACCTTCCCAAGTCTTTCACTGATCCCTGTATGAAATATTGTCGTTTTCCCAACCCTGTCAACATCCCCAAACACTTAAGAAAAACCCCAAACCCTGAGCCGAATTCCATATTGCTGAAGAATTTTGAAAAATTACTCTGGAAAGAAGGGATGAAACTTAAAAGGCAAGATTTTCTTGCGTTTGACAAAGTGCCTGGAAAGTGATGCAGAACAGGTATTTTGTATTTGTTCCATCCTTGGTTTGTGTGATTGAACAGATTTGCATCAGTTATGTTGGTAGATTTTGATATGATATCTATCAGTGAGGAAGAATTTCTTTGAACTCCAAAAAAATTGCTTCATAGGAGCTGGAATTTCAGATTAACAGGCCATAGACAGTAAATGACAGGCACCACTTATATACAGATCTGTTTTCAAAGAAGTGACTGAGAACAGAAAGGCCAATTAGAAAGCTATGGACCAGTCATCTAGCTAGAACATCATCACAAGCTCAACAGCTGTTTCATGTCTAGCTCTGCAAGTCATCAGGGGCTTAGGCATTGATTTTCTTGGCAAACTGCTGAAATTCTGGAGTTTGCTCTCTACGTGATTAAAACGCTAATAATGTACTGTTTATATGTGTGAATCCTGCCTCTGTCCATGTAACATCTTTCTGCAGTGGCTCTTAAGTGCCTCTTGCTGTGTTTCCCCCATCAATTTTGTATTTTGTTTCTGTTATTCTTTAACACTGGCTGTTGTAGTGAGCCTGTAACCATCTTCACCAAAAGTGGACTGGCTGCTCAGCTCCCTTACGAGGGCTCCACATGCTTCTCACAAACCAGGTCTTTCCCACCTTGAGGAGTAAAGGGCAAGACCATTTCCAAGTTTTGTGATATTGATGGACTTCAGCGTTTCCAAAGAACTTGCCCCTTTTTTGGCAATGACCCTTTTAAAACTAGTTTTACACATTTACATTTCACCAAAGAGCCAGCCAGGACCTTTTGGCCCAAAGTGTTCATAATTCCACATTTTACTTAATTGACAATATTAAGGCATTTAAATAACCAGTTGTCAATTATACTTGTCTGACAGTAGTCTTGAACACAGATAGAAGGGGACAGGAGAAGAAGTGTCATAGTGTTATTTCAGTGTCAGGGTGTTTTCTGTAGATGTTCAGCTGTAATTTACCTTTGGGCTTTGTTTCAGGCTCCCACTCTAGTTTCATGCTCTTCAACCTATTCATGAACCCAATTTTTAAAGCTTATATAGAGATCATGGCAACTTACCAGAGTGGGAACCTGTCACTCCATCTGTGCTCTGGCTCTGCCTGATTTCCAGAGACAGCTCTTCATTACACTGTACACACACCATGACCAGAGCAGAAATGCTAGTGGTGCATGTTTAGTTTGGAAGTGACAAAAGAAGGGTTTTCTGTTGTTCAGACACCACAAAAAAAAGAGAGATTTCCTATCCTCGAGGGTGCTGGGCAGAGAGCATCATATTTGCTTTTACCCTGCCTCAGCAGGAGGTACCCAGGAGACCCAGGGTCCAGAACAGCAGACCTGCAGAAGGTCTTTTCTGAGGTTTAGAGCCTCCAGTCTGTCAGGCTCCATTACCAGACTTTAGTTATCACCCATTAGTCCTGCTTTGTATCCCGGAAGGACCAGGATACCTACAGAAAAAAATATGCCTTGAATCATTTAAAGGCTTTGCAGCCCTTTCAGATTCCCCTATATTAATATTTGTGTGAAGCTAACTCATGCAGTAAATTAAGCAACTGTTGATTAAATTAGAGTGACCTGAGAGAAAAAAAATATAGAAGCTAAGGAAACATTCTTAAAGGAAGTGTTTTTAATGGCTCAAAATCTTCAAACTGCTGTGGAGCATAGCTGGAAAATCAATTTGGAGTTTCATTTGTTTCTGTTCTCAGAAATGACACAGATTCGGCAGTTCTGCTCTAACATTAATGATTTAAGGGACTTAACCTTGCTTTATGAATAGAATTCAATCACCCCCTTAAGGCTCATGGGCAATTACTGCAATAGGCATCTGCATGACATGCTTTTAAACTCTATATACATTGTAAAATGCGGCGGGGGTGGGGTTTATAGGGATACAACAAACTCAGGAGGAATTCCTAATGGTGGAAGTGCATGCTGATCTTTATCTAAGCACATAGGTCATAAAGTGCAGGAGGAGATGTTACCAAAATTTGTCTCACATTAAGAAGCCATCATGTCAGGTAATGCAGGAGAAATGAGTATTCTTGAAGCAATCAGACTGAGAGTGTTGGTGTCCCATAAAGTGCTGCCTAAAATTAAGTAAATTTTCTGAGAACAGTGGTGGAAATTGACTACTACTATTATCCAGGTAAGTTTTTGACTGTGGTGGGAAGAAAGCAAACTGTTGAAGACCTGGAACAAAATCAAGGTGTTTAAACAAAAAATACTGAAGGATCCATTCCTTAGCTATTAGTGTTCTTCCAAAATTTTAGAAAAGTTATGTTCTTGCTTAATATAAAATGGTACAAAAGGTCAGTTAAGAAACTATCCCAGTTTTGGTAATTCTGTTTGTATGGGCAAAGAACAGAAGAAATACACCAACTTTTTGTTCTTGCTGCTGTCTAACAGGTTCGACAGCAATTTTTCCTGTCAGTGCAAATCTCTGGATCCTTCTCTTTTCCATCCTGTTTATTCTTACAGGAAGTGTTAGATATCCTCTTTGTAACAGAAGTGTTGGATTGAGATGGTGTTATCTTTCTAGCATTCCTCTGAAATGTTTTTCTTTATCTATTGGCTGTCTGAAACTGTAGCTTGTCTTCACATTTGATTAGTGAATGCTTGTCACTTAAAAAGGCAGAGTAAGATGGAAAGAAGTGAAAAGTTTCAACAGGGATGGTAAAATAGAAGCATCTGTAGACTGTTTTCTGATCTTTAACTCATGAGACCATTTCCCGAGCCATTTCATGAAATGTTTAATCAGTGTTTCAAATATTCATGCTGCTCATTTTAAGGAAGGGTTTCTATCTGCATATTGTTACTTTGGAAGTAAACTCTGGATTACTTGCATGTGTGGACTCTTGTTACTGCAGACTAGGACTCCCTGATCTCTTTTAGTTCAAAGTATCTGGAAAACAATAGCTTTAACAATATCTATTTTCATAAAAATAATGAAATATAATTATATCCTGCAGCTCGTTTACTAGTGCAATTGGTGCAAGATACATTTTCCCTTCTTGCTCTCTCTAAGCCAATAGGATCATTAGAGTAACAGAAAATAAGGTAGGAAAGGATCTGGGGATTGGTTCTTTTGCCCCAAGGGAGAATCAGTAAGACTTGTTAAACTTCTTACAGATGATTGTGTGTAACCAATTATTATTTTTACTTTTTTTTTACAAGTTTCAAAGGTCAGCCATTTACCAGTCTCTAAGTGACCAAAGCTCAGTAGTTCTGAGACAGAGAAATAACCAGATATATCTGCTGCCTTAATAATTTTTATTTGCTGTCTAGCTCTAGTTGAACTGGAGTTGGTAATTCATGGACTAATGGTTTTGATAATTCACTTGACAGCCAGCAGTTTTGCTCTGTTCTCAGTCAGGAAGACTCAGGCTGCTGCATCTGGGGTTACTGAATTGATGGGGACTGTTGCTGTTTAATATTTGCAATTACACTGGATTTTGTCAAAATCCATGAGGTGGTCATGTGACTGAGAAAGTCACGTTGTAAGAAGATCTTACAAAATTTAAAATCTGTCCAGGTGCTCCAGTCCACACTTTCACAATATGTTAATATTATCTTGTGGTTCAAGTTGAGCTTTCTCATTTTAAAGTCCAGTTTAGATTCCCTATTTGCCATCCATTTTTAATGAATACTGTTTTCTCTTTGGAAAAACCTTTTATATTATTTTTCTGTGTTCTTCTGGATCATCTTTAGACTAAGAAGTTTGACTTAATTTTCTATTAGAACCCCCTGTCTGAGAATATGAATGTATTTAAATTCTTCCTCTCCATGCAAGTTTTGCCATTTGTTTCTCTGGAAAAAAGAAGTACAAAATCCTACCAAAATGTTGTATTTGGGGTATTAATAAGCCCTTGAAACTGATTTTAACATTAAATAGTTGTTTAAAAAAAAGCCCTCCTTACACATCCATGTAGAGATTGTCATGTAAGAGGTAGAGACCTAAGTTTCTGATATGTAATTAAAAACCAGGAGAAAGTTAGTGGTCATAATCTTCAGTTTCTGAAGTAATCATAGCCTGTTTCACTTTGCTTACAGGTTAAATCTTGCTTTCAGAGTTGTGATTTGCTGTAATGACATGATGTGTCAGCTGCACACACTATGTTGTACCTAGTTGGTGCACTTGTCTCTTTTCATTAGCAGATTGTTTCTAGATGGTCTGACACAGAGTTATTGTTTAGTTTCACAGGGATCATTTCAACACGGTTGCAGATAATTATGGCTTCATGACTTTAGATAGTGCTGCTAATGTCTTCTAATTATAGTAGCTACAGCAATATGTTAGTTGGCCTTGCACGTCGTGTTCTGGCATGGTTGGATTGCTCACAAACTGTAAGAATGATTCTAGAAACTTATAAACAAGGTTAACAATCTTTTTAAGGTTAAAAATTATAAAGCTAGTTTGTATGTGAATTCTAACACAGGGTGAAGTTTGACCATATCAAAACATGTGTTCGCTGCTTCTGTTTTGTATTAAACTGGTAGATAGTTCTCAGGAAGCTTATGCAGCTGCAGAACTTGTTTAACTGATGGACTGTTGCATACAAATTGTCTTTAAATTGATTAGGTCATGGCCATTACAGTGAAAAAGAGCATTACCATGTGATCAGTGCTTTCTACAACCCAGCAATCTTAATGAAGATCAAAGCTCAGGAAACTAAAAGCCTATGAAAAGCAAGATGAAATGCAATGTGCCATGTTAAATATTTGAAAACTCTTTTGTCTAATGATTATTGATGAAATAATAAGATCAGAGCCAGAATTCATCATGAAAAATCAGTTTTGAGTAGTCATGGGAAAGTGTCTTGCTGTCAGAAGGTGAAACTAGAGCTGTGGGGAGTGGGCTACAGGTTTAAACACCAATGAAACAAGAGGGTGATCAAAGGTATACAAAAAGTAATAAAGATCTTAGTGCTTAGTTGAGAAAACATACTGAAAACTAGCTGAGCATCAAGAATGGGAAAATAATTAGATATTACAGGGAACGGCATAGGTTTGCACAGGTTGTCAGCACAGGAGCTTGAGCTAAAGGGTGGGTGAAAAATGGAAAAATCTGTCAGAGGAACAAGGTAAGGCAAATAGGAATGTTGCAAAAATCAGTGGCATGAAACCTGGCATAGAATTGTGAACTGATGAAGCTGATAATATATAATCAATGTACGTTCCTTGGCACCACATAATCAATTTAAGTATGCAGATTATCAGTTGTTTTTACTATTTACTCTTGTTTATCAATCAAGTCTAAGAAGATTGCTTTTTGGTTGTGTGATGGGGTTTATTTTCATTTGTTTTGGTGATCTAGATCACACCAACTAAGCAATTAAGCTTTAAAGTTTTTACTGTGAATCAGAAAATTGTTCGCTTATGTTAGAAAATGCTATGTATAATCTAAAATATGAAGGAGTGTGAGTCCTGTCCCTGTAGATCCTCAGAGGTGTCACAATCCAAGCCTAAAAGGACTAGATTACATCTGGTTTGAAGTGACTTCTGTTTCTATTTTTTTTTTTTTCTTTTATTTTCTGGAAAGAAGTTAGATTTATTGGTCGTACCCATGGAAATCTTTCAAGAAATTGTCATCAGATTTCCCTTCCTCCATTCTTCAGATAATATGTTTGACTTCAGTGAGGATTTACATATTCCAATTAATAGCTCCATTCCATTAGGACTCCTCAGGGTTACCTGGGTTTGGTCTGGTTTTTTATGCTACTTCTACTGATTTATTCTAAAACCTCTCTACTGTCTCTTCAGTTTGGTGACAGCAGACATCAGTGCAAAGTGTTCATTCATCTGTATCCTTACCAGTGTGCTTTTTTGCATCCCTGCAACCCAAAATTCTCCTGTTTCTCATATTCCTGAGAAAGATGCTACTAGCCAGTAGCAGGTTGCAGCTGTTTTATCATATTCTATACTTCTAACGTGCCAATACTAAATTCTGGGGTTTGGCATGGGTGTGATTTGCTCTCTTGGAGATTGTCTGTTTTGAATAATCACAGTCACTATGTCAGTATCATTTTGATCCAAATCCCATAGTGTACTCAGGAAACAATCAAGCATTGCTTCTCCTCCTCTGGATATTAGTTGTTCCATGAAAATGTAGTTTAAATGGTGTAAAATTGTTTCTTATGTGCCATTGTGACATTTACTCAGTATGTAGAAAGATAAAACTGCTCTTCCATTATTAGTCCTCCACACTCACACTCTTTTCCCAGCAACTTCTCTGGATAGTTAGGAATGTAGTAATAAAAATAACAATAACAACAAAAATTATAATCCTTTTCAATCTGGGCATTGAAAATCCAGTCTGTATGAATTCAATGTTTCTTATTGACATTGTTATTTTTTTGTGTCCTATTTGACTACTGGCTTTCTTTAATACGTAAATAGTCCTTTGCAGATGTCCCTACTACTGTATCATTCCTATATAATTAGTTCACCTTCAGTATTATCATGCATCACAGATTGGACTTGTCACCAACTTTTTTGTTACCACACAGAGCCAAGCATTTCAGACCACCACCTTATTTTTAGGCTCTTGAAAAGTATTTAAAAGGATGATCTTGACCTGATCATCTCTTTTTATAGACCTGCCTAACAAGATTTATTTTTTTGTTGACACTGTAATTCACTGTTTCCTGTTATGTGTTTATCAACTTCTATGTTAAACCTTATTTGAAAATTTAATCTCTAGCTTAATGACTTAATCCCTTAAATATTTTTTAACATATTATGTTGTTCTCTTTCACACCTGTTGGCTTTTTTTTAAGTCTTAAAAAGCTGTTCTGTATAGGTTTTAATTTCAGTTGTAAACAAATTATTTTTGTTGTACAGTGAGATATTTCTTTCTTTGTAGGCTCATCTATCCCAAGCTTTCCCCAATCATAATAAATTAAACCCACTCTGTCTATTATTGTATTCTGAATTATGCCTTGAATAACTCAATGGGACCTATCCTCTTTGTCTGGTTCTAGTCAAGACACAAGAAGCACTTCAGAAAATTGCTCTCAGAGAGATCTAAGGCTTGAACTGCCTTGCAGTAGTTATACTGTTGTCTTGAGCAACTCTTTCCCATCCACTTCCTTCTCATTGCACTGTAGTCCATTCCCACAGCCCAAGGATTTATAATTTTATTGTCTTCTCCCCTGACTGCAGTTCTTGTTGCATCCAAGTTTCCCACGTTAGTTTACTTATTTTTAGCTTGTGCCAGTATACTCTTAGCATAATATGCATGGGCAGAAAAGCTTGTGGTAGGGTGTTTCCTACCTGTGAATTTCATGTAAAAATTATATTTTGTTGGCTGTGCAACTTGGGATATGTGCTAACAATGGAGATACTGTCCCTTGACTTAATTGTGTTTATTGCTCCCATAATAATTCCTTTATTACATGGTTTTTTTTCCTTCTAGTTCAGTTGCCAACTAAGTGAATTTAGTTCATCAGGAAGATGGAAACATATAGAAAATGGATAAATAGAAAGATAAAGAAACTCTTTGGGATAGTGTGGGAAAGCTCTGGAAGATTGTCACTGAGGTCTGAGACCCAGGAGTCAGCTGGCAACACTGAGTCAAGCTAGGCAGACAAGCTCAGGTTCAGGGGGCATCTTAGCACAAATGAAATGATTTTTTATGGCTGCTTAAGTGAAGCTTCCATTAAAGCCTTGGCAACAGCCCAAAGTAAGTCTGTGTTGAAGAGATTTAACTGCAATTGGAACAAATAATCCTTATACAACCACTGAGTCAGTGCTGAGGAAGGAGTGCGTGTTTTTCGCTTGTGCATACAAGAAAGAAGGGAAAAGACTCTCATTATTGCACATCCAGGAAAAGCATTCAGGACATCAATACCTTGTTGCTTGTCTTGAATTTCACGTGCAGTGCTGCCTCACTCAGAAGGCCTCTGTATGTTAAAAAAATTCATAAGAAGTTTAGGATTGCTTTCCTGAGATCATAAACTCTGAACCTGCAAGTTTTGTTTGCCAGGAGGCAAACTAGTTTGCCAGTTTAAATCCTTCTGACACTTGGTGTGTTTTTGCCAGAGTTCTTCAGACAAGCATTTTCATGCATTGTGAGGTCTGTGCAGTAGAGATAAGCCTGGCCTCGCACTCCTGAATAAGCCTGAAAAGACATTTTTTCATCAGGAAAGAAAGGATGATTCTAAATTGTAATCCAGACTTCATCTCAGTCTGGAAGCTTGAACGTATCTCTAGTTTACATGTACTGACCCTTGCAATAGCCAAAAAGATTTGTTTCTTCAGCTCAAATAAGGTCGATGGTTCATTTGCCTGGTTTCCTTTTGAAAGGGCTTAAGACATTTGAGTTTCACTTCTTTGTCTGTCCTTTTATTATTTCTGTTAACATAAAGCAGTATCATTAATGTGGTTTACATTTCATGTGTGTACATGGCATCACCTTGCCAAGACCTATAATTAAGTTTTATAGCAACAGCTAAATATTTCATTTTTGAAATCTGAAGAACTTCTAGTGAAATTAATCACGGCATAGCCTTCTAAATTTGATATAATTCAATATTAATCAGATTTAATAAGCAAGAGGATGACTCGAGGCATTGCTAATAGGATACAGAATCTTTACAGAATCCATGGGAAAGTCAGTGCTACTTACAGATTAGTGAGGTGGTTTCTGTGAATTGAATCTGGCAATATTTTTGCAGTGTCTCTGGCAATACCTGGAGTGGATGCATTCTGCAGTTCACTCCACTAACTCTTCATTATAGCCAGAGACTGGTATGAAAACCCTGCATGAAAATCAGGGCATGAGGTGGGATGGTGCACCCAGCTATGTAGTGGAACAACTGAAATGCTGAACCTCAGAGCACTTTGCAGGGGGCATAGGTTAGTGTGTGACTGCAGATAAGACATCTCCAAATTAGCTCAGGAGCTGGTTGCAAGGACGGATGCACAATGTCATCTTCATTGCTGATCACGGTTTGTACAGCCCTGGGAAGATGGAACATTCTCAGAAATTTTTGCAATTCTTCCATGGGTGAAAGGATGTTCCCCTGGGCATCAGCTTAATGACTTCTGTAGACATTCCAATGGTTTTGGAAACAGTCAAGAATAGTGTGTAGAAAGATAGCAAAGGTGTAAAAAATAGGGTTCTTGTCAGTGAATATATTTTTACTATTTTGGTTTCTACAGGTATTCAGACATCATTACAGTACCTAAATAACTTCCAGCAATATGTTAACATGTGCAAATAGTCTCAGTCAGGAGTAACTTTTCCGTCTTTCATACTCTTTTCAACTTGAGACCTCAGGACATATTTCTGTAGGGAAAAAAATGGGTCTGTGGTTTGTGTAAAAAGTGTACATATTTTTTTTCTTTCATATCATTATATATATATATATGTATAGATATAAAATACTATATATCTCTCACTATTATATAGACTATATATTATATGTTACTCTATTTTATTATATTTATATCTTGCTTTTTTGGAGCCAATGATGGGGAGATCCTGAGGATTTTGAGAAGGAGATTCCCTTTAAGGCTGTGATCAAATGCAGTGGAAAATTTAATATATGGAGATGGAGCAAAGACAGCTCAGAAGAAAATATCTAGTTATCTTCATCACCAGTATGCCAGCTGAGGCTGTAGGCTGCTTATTTGTTGAAAGAAAGCAGAAAAATTATGCTTTGCTTCTGAGATAGGAATGCTTAAAGACTTTTGAAGAGAACAAAAGGATTACAGCTTTGCATTAATGTTGTATCTAAGCCAGTGAAGAAGAGGTGTTCTCTAACTATGGCAGCACAGCCATGGAGTATGTTTGCCATAGCATTCTCCTAGACAAACTGGTTGCTCATGGCTTGGATGGATGTACTCTTTGCTGGATAAAAACTGGCTGGTTGAGCCCAGAGAGCAGTGGTGAACGGAGTTATATCCAGTTGGCAGCTGGTCACAAGTGGTGCTCCCCAGGGACCGGTGTTGGGGCCAGGCCTGTTTAATTTCTTTATCAATGATCTGGACGAGGGGATTGAGTGCACCCTCAGTCAGTTTGCAGATGACACTATGTTGGGCAGGAGTGTTGATCTGCTGGAGGGTAAGGAGGCACTAGAGAGGGATCTGGACAGGCTGGAATAAAGGGAAAAGACCAATTATATAAGGTTCAACAAGGTGAAGTGCTGGGTGCTGCTCTTGGGTCACAACAACTCCACTGAACACTGCAGACTTGGGAAAGAGTGGCTTGAAAGCTGAAAGGAGGAAAAAGAACTGGGGGGGNGCTGAAAGGTGGAAAAGGACCTGGGGGTGTTGGCTGACAGCAGCTGAACAAGAGCCAGCTGTGCCCAGGTGGCCAAGAGGGCCAAGGGCATCCTGGCCTGTGTCAGCCACAGTGAGGCCAGCAGGACCAGGGCAGAGATTGTCCCCTGTCCTCGGCACTGGTGAGGGCATGCCTTGAGTGCTGTGGTCAGTTCTGGGCCATTCACTCAAAAAAGGACGTTGAGGTGCTGGAGCAGGTCCAGAGAAGGTTAATGGAGCTGATGAAGGGTCTGGAGCACATGTGCTATAGGGAGCATCTGAGGGAGCTGGGGGTGTTTAGCCTGGAGAAAAGGAGGCTCAGGGGGGGTTCTTATTGCTCTCTACAACTGCCTGAAAGGAGGTTGTAGCCAGGTGGGGCTTGGTCTCTTCTCCCAGTAACAAACAACAGGATGAGAGGAAATAGTCCAAGTTGCACCAGGGGAGGTTTAAATTGGACATTAAGAAAAATGTTTTCACTAAAAGGGTTGCCAGGCACTGGAACAGGCTGCCCAGGAAATGGTTGAGTCACCATCCCTGGAGGTATTTAAAAGACTTGTAAATGTCACACTTAGGGAGATGGTTTAGTGGTGGACTTGGCAGTGTGGGGATAATAGTTGGACTCAGTAGTCTTAGAGGACTTTTCCAACCTAAATATTTCTCTGTGATTCTGTTATGTACATAGATAGATAACTTTTTTCATGGATGTTTGTTTAGGATATGAGTGGAAAAACAAAGAATGACTAATCCTGTGGGGTTTCAGTACGTGTATGCTTTGTGTGTCTGTGCCTAACACAGGCAGAAGTGGGAAAAAAAACCCCAAAACTGCAAGGGTTGGAAAACAGCCAACCGGATGGAGAAACGTCAACTGCTTGTGGTGTTGTGGAGGTGAGATCTCTAAAATCTTGAAGTTTCCTAGAAGACCTACTAGTCTTCTGTATCTGTGTGTAGTTTTCCATATGCTCTATTTCATACAGCAAATGCCCAATGTAACAGGAATCCAATCCCAGCTATCTCCAATTCTGTTAAAAACTCCAGTTGTAGAAGACCACCGGGCATCGATCCGAAGGGCACAAACCAAACTCTGCTTTTATGTCTTCTTTCTTCAAATCTTCTTTCAAAGAAATCAGAATTGTATTTGACACACAAAAAGAACATTTCTTTCCTGAAGCCCTCCTCTGCCAGCAAAACCATACTGTAAGTACCAGCGTGTGGGTGAATTTGCACAGCTAACACCTTTGAAAAGATGTTGGATGGTTTCCCAACATTTGTTCTCTTCTACACTTAAACTTTAAAGGTAAGAAATGAGTATTAATCTCACCTCTCTTTTGGGCTCTTTAGAAAGGATGAGAGGATAGATCTTTGTACAATTTGATCCCCAGCAGTCTGATAGGTTCAGCTGCCAAAGTCAGAGTTTAGTCACTGTCTCAAATAAGTCACCCATTGAGGTAGAATGTGTAGAATTGCCCAATTTCACAACTTACTGTAGGTCTTACTTCGCTTGTTTACATAGTCCATCTAGACCTTGTTGTGGAAGAAAGCCTGAAAATGTGAAGCAAATAGTAAGATAAATTACAAAATCTAGTATTTATTTTTAATTCAAAATACTTTCAAGGAAAAAAAAAAATCAGCATGGCATACTTCAAGAGTGTTAAACTGAATGTAGGTACAGATATGTGACTTGAAAACTTAATTTGAAAACCATTGTAATAAGAGATGGCCAAGCTGGTTCTGTAGCTGCATGTGGCCTCTGGTGCCAGGTTTATATCATGCAAACTCAAGAAGATTGGTCTGACATGAAGTTCTTGGAATAAAGTTGTGTTTGTGGATGTGGAAGAAGGGAAGGAAACATAGGCTGTGAAAATATTATTTTCAAGCTAGTCAAGAAAGTCACCCTTCGGGTCTGAGATACTTGGATGTGTCTTGTGGGGTTCTTTAAACACATGAAGGGTTTGACACGTACTTGAAAGAGGAGAAAGACTGGTCCTTTCTCATCAGAAAATATGCTTTCCCCACATTGCTTAATTTCTCCATTTGATAATGCATAATCTCACTGCTTCAATTTGCATTTCAGTAATGTTTCTGTCACTGTATAAAACCACTTCTCAGGCGAAGCTGGAAGCTGCTTCTGACTATAATCTGCAAGCTTCGTGCTTTATTTGGGAAGAGGACAAAGGTAATTATGATTCTACTGTGGTAAGAACCAGTTTCTAGGGAGATGAAAAACTTCAGTCTCCAACGAATGATCAGCCCAGTTTTTTTTCAGATGTCTGCTCCACTTGTCCAGGTCCTGGAGAAGAGCAGACAGGCAAAACAAGCAGAATCCTTACTCCTTTCCTTAGAAGGAACGGCAGGAAGGTGCAGAAGAATCCCAGCAGCTCTACTCTCGTGCCTCTCCTGCCTCATGTCACCCTGCAGTAATGTGGATATTTGGTCCATTTTTACAATTCTAAGACTTGAAAAGGAGGAGTATGGATCACAAGGTAGGAACTGAAGGTATGAAACCTGGTGAAAAAGTAACAGTCAGGTTCTTTTTGCCTGGAAATTGCTTGGTAGGGGAATAAGGCTCCCTAGAAAAGACTGGAAGTAAGCAAATGCCACTCCTATCTTCAAAGAAAAGAAATCTGGAGAACTACAGGCTGGTCAGCTTCACCCTGATCCCTGGGAGCATGAGAGCATGAATAATTGTGGAAACTGTTTCCAGACACTTGAAAGACAAGAAGGTGATTAGGAAAGTAAGCATGGACTTATAAAGGAGAAGTTGTACCTGGCCCAACCTGACAGTCTTCTGTGGTGAGCTGACTGGCTTGGTGGATGAGGGGAAAGCAGCACTGTTGTTTATCTTGATTTTAGCAAGGCTTTTGACACCATTCCCTAACATCCTTAGGACAAAATGGTGATGGATGGTCGAGGTACTCAGACAGTGCAGTGGATTGAACACTGGCTGTACCAATGGGCTCAGAGGGCAGCTGTGGTGCAAAGTCCTGCTGGAGGCTGGTCACTAGTGGAGTATTCTAAGGGCCAATACTGGGTCCAGAACTGTTTAAAACATCACTAATGACCTGAAGGATGTGACAAAGTACACCCTCAGCAGATTTGCAGATGATAGACCAGAGGGATGTGTTCCTACTCAGAAGAATTTCAACAGGCTGGGGAAATAGATGGGACCCTCATTAAGTTCTACAAAGGTAAAAGCAAAGTCCTTTATCTGGAGATGGATAACCCCATGCATCTGCTGTGGGCTGATGGGGGCTGACTGGCTGAAAAGCAACTTTGCAGAAAAGGACCTTGGGGTTCTGTTGGACACCAAGTTGAATATGAGCCAGTAATGTGCCTTTGCAGAACGGGAGACCAACAGTAACCTGAGCTGCATTAGGAGGAGTTTTGTCAGCAGGTTGAGGGAGTTGGCTCTTCCCCTATATTCAGCACTGGTGAGACACATCTGCAGTGATTTCTCCAGGTCTGGGCTCCCCCATACAGGAGAGACATCAACATAATAGGGAGTAAGAAATGGGAGTAAGAAAGGTCAAGTCAGACTCTTCTCAGTGATGACAGGAAAAAGACACAACAGACAATGTATAAAAATTAAAATGCAGGGGAGCCCAGAAATCCACTGAAACCTAAGAGGGAACAAATCTTTATGGTTAACTGAAGACTGGAACAGGTTGGCCAGGGGGGCCATCCTTGGTGATAATCAAAACTCAGCCAGACAACATCCTGTGCAACCTGTTCTAGGTGACTGCATTGACCTAGATGACGTCTGTAGATGTTTTCTTCCCGCCTCTCTACCACTTCTGTGATCTTTTCAATCAATATGTGGAGTCAGCTGTCCCAATTGTCAAAGAAAAGTCTGAAAATCCCATACAAAAGCATCTTGCTATTTCAATGTCAGTGATATTTTTTGTGTGAGGGTAACTCATATTTTTTTAACCTTTGTGGTTGTCACTAAAAACTAAGTATAGATGTGCTTTGATGATGACGCCTGGCAACTTAGAAGTGGTTTCTTTTCTTCAAGTATAAATAGAGATAGAACCTTACCAAATGTTCAGCTGGCTACTGAGACTTAGTTGCTGGGAATGTCTGTACACATGAGAACTTTTTGCTTGGGAGACCCACTAAATGAATGGTGGATGTACCTAAAGAGAAAAATAACCCTCACTGTACCCATGCAAGATGGGGCTGTAAATGGCTATTGCTCTGTTGGAAGTGAATCTTGGTGTCAGCTTTTGTCAGTTTTCATAAAACCACAACTCCGTGTTTCAGGTTTCTTATGAAAAAAAGTACAGAGAATGACATAGAAAGTGCCCCTAGATGGCCATATCAGCTGCACTAAATACATGTCCATGATGGACAGTGCTTTGGCTTGACCTTGTTAGGTTGTGCTTCTGTCCTCAGGCAGGACAGTTTAGCAGACCTCAGAACCAGTCCTCTTATCAGCTGTATTTCCCAGAAGACAGCTAAATATTGTTCTTAATTATGCATTTTGGCAGTAGAAGCGCAATTTCCATTGAATTCAACACAGATCAGCACGCATATTTTAAAACCTTTTAATGCAATTAGAATTGTATTAAGGTTGTAAAATCCAGTGCCAGGACATAGGAGCTAAAGAAAGTGCCAGCAGCAGGAACAGGTTGTGACAATGGTGACATGTGATATCTTTTCTTCCTGCTGTCACTCCTTGCGTCCCTAACTGCTAGCATTTCAATTATTTAGTGTCACATGCCAAATTCTGATAGAAGCCCTGTAAGAAACTGTGGAGGTAAAGTTTTGAGTCTTCATTATAACAAAAATGATTAGGCAAGCTTTCTGTATTTTTGCCTGCAGCATTATTTGTCTTGAACAGTGTCTGTCATCTTTCCTTTTGGTGAAGCTGTCATTGTATGATTAGGCATTGAAACCCACTGATTACGGCAAATAATGTGGAAAAACTCCTAGATACGTGCCAGTCTTCATTTCGCTATAAATAATGAGTAGTCAGGAAGTTGAAATGTTTCTTTTGTTGGTTTTTTCCTGCCTCTTTAGAGTCAGTTTCATTGGATTCTGATTAATGTTTCTAAGTTGGGAGCCAAGAGTAAATCAAGAGAAAGGTCATATCTGGAGGGATGCCAATCTGTCTACAGGTAATTTGTCTACTCTGTGAACAAAGGTGTATATGGATCATGGCTAGTAATGGCATTCTTAGTGATCTTTTCCACTTGAACAGACAATTTAATTCACTTACAACATTCTGAATCCAAGTGAGTGGTGGTTATCTCATCGGAAAAGTGGTGGTTATCTCATAATGCTTTAGTGTTTTCTGAGGAACCATGTGTCAGAGCATGATATAGCCATGTTCTGAGACAGTGTTCCATTCAGAAAAGCGTGAACCTGCACATGGTTATTCTGCTCTCAGGGATCTCACCTAAACTTCAGGCTATGTAGATCAATGGGCTTGAGAACCTGTATCTTTGATTCACCAGAAGAATGATATTGCCTCCCTACAGACCTACAAAACCTTTTTGATCCTACTCCCACCCTTTAAAACTTCCACTATTCCTCAAGTTCTTCCTTTCCCAACACATAGTCCTTAACATACAAACCCTGTCTTCATTTACATACTCTACCCAAAGGCCTTTGTGCTCTCCTTTCTAACCCATTGCTCTTTAAGCAGCTGTCATTAAGTTAAATTTACATACACTTCATCATTCATAGCTCCTTAACTTGCAGCATGTGTTTGCAGCAACAGATGGAAGAAAAATCACCTGTGCTGCCAGGTTTCATTTCCCAAGGTAGAGAGTGGCTCTAGATCAGGAGACTTAATATGAGAATGGACATTAACTTGGTTATATTGTGGAGGATGCTTGAACAGCTGTAAATAAGCTGTACTTCTTGAGTTCTGGTCCGTGGTCAGTCCTAGGGACAGCTTCCTTTGTTGCTCTGTGTTGGACAGTTCCAGTGGGGAGTTTGTGCACGACTGGGGGTACCCATTAGCCAGAGACAACAGTGAAATGGACATGAAGACAACCTCCACCTTTCTGCAGCAGATGGTCTTGCCCCTCAAAATTTAAAATGAGTTTTTCTTAAAATCTGTAAAGATAAGTATTCCATATACCACAAAACTCCTGGTTTCCGCTTCAGTTCCGGATGCATCTTGCTCCACAATTACAGCCCTTTGTCATTCCTTTGGAATCACAAAGCTTCCGTGATCCAGTCTTCTCTGGATTCCTGTTTGTGAATAGGTAACATGGGTGCTTTGATGCTATGATGGTTTTTTGCCTTTTTTATATACCCCTTTTTTACCCCTTTATATAGCCTTTTATATAGCTATATGTATCCTCAGTGCTTTTAGCCCACATACTTGTAATTCCCTGAGTCTGATAACCCAGCTGAGGTCCAATGTTCCATTAAGCCAGAAGAGCAAACATCATGGAAGCCTTGCTTTTATGGGTCAGAAAGCCCCAGGCACCAAGGTCATTTCTAGCACACATCCTGTAAACTGAGATAAGCCCATCCAGGGGGGGCTCCTCGGAACGGGCGGTTCATCCAAGCCTCTCACTGGGAGTCTTTGATAGATGTGCTCATTTGCAAGGTCTATAAATTATATACGTGGTCTATCGTGGGTGTGCATTCCAGTGTGCATTTCAGCACATTCCACCTGGAAGTGGTGCACCTCAGGATCCTTAAATAAATGCTGAGGTAAAAAGCCCTTTTCCCTTTAATTGTGTGTTGGCTCTTAATTTGAAGAGCAGAAAAAGGCATCAGCTTAGTGGGGAGAGCCCTCCCTGACACAGCAGAGAGTTCACTGGCTGATGTGATGACCACTTGACAGACACATGGGTATTTGGGGGCTGGGCTGCCTAAAGAGTCCTGCTCCCTGACATTCCCTTACTGTCCTGGGCTGCTCCCGCTGTTGTGCCAGCACACCTGATCACACAGCTGGCTGGTAAACAGTTTTAGGCTGGTTCCTTTCCATACTCTGTGTCTCTGACAGCCTTGTTAGCAGTGGTGTCAGCAGCACAGGGATGTGACCAGGTGGCCTGGGGGGGAAGGGCTGTTCAGCCAACGATAGTGCTGGAGATAAAGGTTGACCTGGCCTTCAGTAGGCAAAAACAGAGCAAAGGAGACCATTGTCAGTACACAGAATGCTGTGAGAGTTGAAAAGTCTTTTGGCAGAAGGAAAGTGACACTGGCAATTTGAGCTATGCATGCACGGTATCCATACACATGGTAAGAAACAGAGAATTTGGAAGTGTAGAACATGGAAGACCGACACTGTCAATGGATTTGATGGTTCCCTTCAAAGCCAGGCATGGGATCCAGTCAGGCCACATGTACTATTTCCCAAAATCATTACTGATTGCTTCAGTACCTGGCCAGAGTAAGAGCTACATATATGCGAATGTTTGTAGCAACTGTGTTTACTGATGTCCAAATTGTGGCAGGGTTCAATGAATGAAGATATGTCACACTAAAATATATGCATAAAGGGACACGAGATTGTTGGACAGAGAGGTTTTACCTCTCATTCAGCCATGAAATTGCTGACAGGCCAGTCAAGTACAACAAGTAGTAATTGGTCCCTTAAAGAAACATTTCCTTTTCCTTCCTTAGTTTTAATCCTCCTCCTGTTATCTGTTGGGTAAGACAGAATTAAATAAATTTGATAAGCAGCCAGAAGCAGGGTGGAATATTGATGGAGCTGGTGAACCTCAAAAGAGAGGCCGGCTGAAAAAACTGTTAAGGTTAACTTGCTTCAACAGGAAGATGATTTGGAATGAGTCAGGAATGCAAATAGTCAACCTTTTAGATGTGATCTGAATAGTGGCAGCACGTACAGGCTTTTCTTTCATTTTTTCACCTTTATTTTTTATAAAGTTTTGAAACTGTGTTGTTTATTTTGTAGACTGGAAATAAATCACCTTGGAAATAAAGTGCTTTTCACTTAACCCTGTTTTGAAGGTGATTTTAAGGTAGCTGATTAACACAAGGCATTTCTCATCCAAAGGTGAGGTTAGTCTTTAAGTCAAAGCTCTGAAACACCTGAAGAAGCACCCAGGTCCCTTATATACCATTCCAGGGTCCAGTACCTGATATCAACTAGGGCAGGTCAGCACAGAGCCATGTGAGCCTGTTGAAGGCCTGACACTGGAAAAGCTGGGTCTGGAAGAAGGGTCATCCAGAGAGGGTGTATAACTAGGAAGGCCCCCCAGCACGTGGCAGGTCAGTAAAGAGTGCCTCTAAGTCCTTTCTCAGGGAAATGTGAAGCTCTCTTGTGTCGTTACATCCCAGGCATCCATCCCACAGCTCTAGCAGGTGGTGCAGAGCAATGCCAGGAGATTTCTCTTGTTAATGTGGGTGAAAGTGGAGGTAACACTGCCCTGCAGAGCAGAGCTGGCAGCTGGGATGAGTCAGAGCAGTCAGTTTTAGCCTCCTAGGACAGTCAGCAATGCTTAGTTCTGCCTTCCCTAATGCCTTCTTTGCTGACTTAATGTCTCCAGCATCTGATAAAGTGTGAAGAGAATTAGTTTATTTCGCACTCTTGCACTTTGGGGAATTTTAAGAGGAAGTCATTACTGCAGGCACATACCTGCAGTTTGCAGTTTCGCTGTCCCCAGTGTCTTGGAGGTGGGAGCATATGCGTTCACTGCCTACGTCTAACATGCCCAGTGAAGGAGCGAGAAGATCCAGGGTTTGCTGGGAGGACACTGAGAATAACCAGAGTATTTCCAAGTGTAGAAGAGAACTTTATCAAGTGTTAAATACATTGGCCCAGGAAGCTGATTTTGGATGAGTCAGCAGTATTTGATGAAGGAGTCCTTGTGAAGTTCCAGAAAGTTGTCCCAGGATTTGATCTAATAACAGATCCCTGATGAGGGCTGTGGTTGATTTCCAGATGCCCTGCCATGTCTATAAATTAGGCCATTAGCCTGCTACTCCCAATTTCGTCCTGCCATTTGTAAGTAGCACAGAACAACAGGGTCTAATGTAATACGATATGGAATGTTTTGAAGCAGATTTAAATGTAAAATGGAAAATGAAGTGATGGTCCTGCGTGTACAGGCTGATGTAATAGAAAAAATGTATTCTTCTTGCCTAATGAATTTACTGGGAAATATATTGCCAATTATGCTCAGCTCTCTCTGCTAAAAGCCACCAAATAACAGATGTGGTTATTTAAAGAGCTGCCAGTGCAGGGCAGATGGAAAGAAAGGAATGGAAATTAGGAGGCACCTTTGATGCATTAAAAAGTGGAAATAAAGAGGAGGCTGTTACTGACAAAGACAGACTGACTGCTAGAGAAACCCTGTTTCATATATCATCTTTATATGGGTGGCTCTCCAGAGGTTTCTGGCAGTTGCTTCATGCCCTCAGTTAGCACTTCACTGACACTGAAAAGGTAGAAAGATATTTGAAACTGTAGTATTCTATAGTCGGGATCCTTCATATCAAAACCTTGGAACAAAAATGAGGTTGGAATTTTCTTTGTTTCTTTTCAAACAGCGTTTCTGAATCTTGTGCATGTCTGTTGATACAGTATCTGCAAGATGAGATGAACCAGAATTTTTTTCCCCAGAAAAAAATTCTGCAGTCCTTCAACAGCACGGAACAAGGTTTTCCTGGAAAGTAATTTACTTATTATCTTAAAAAGGAGAATTATCTCCAGTAACTGTCACCCTGCAACAGATGAACTGAGCTTATAAGAAGTGTATAAGCAAGGGGCAAAAAAGCAGTTTTAGAGCACATTCTGCTCTGCATTGCCCCTCTGTTGCACTAGCTTTCCATTAGAACTGTGTTGTTAATCTCATGGTAGTTTTGCTGATAAAGGATAGATTTCTGCATCAAATCAATGCATATTTGGTCGTCAACCCTGACCTCATATTAGTTCTCTATGTGTTACATTACTGGGCTTTTTGGTGTAACCACTAAGTTTGATGGGTTAGGCAGGTTTGATTATTCTTGTCCAGGGCATTAAGCACAATATGAAAGACCAGCTATGAAAACTAATCACAAGGACAGAATTGGATATGGTTGATCTAGTTTTACTTGCTGAGTGACATTTCCAGGATAAAAAATGAACATAATGGTTTAAAGATGCCATTAAGAAGTTGCTGCAGCTTGAAAATGAAGCAACCCTTAATGCAATAAGAAGGCACTGTGGCATTCAGTAAAATACAGAAGTCGTTTGCCTTTAACCTTACAACTAAAATCAACATCATTGGATGCTGTGTGGATGCAGCTTTTTCATAGAAACAAGAAAGGGCTTTGACTCAAATTCTGGAAAAGTTTCACGATCCTTATATTATAGAGGAAGCTGTGGTTCTTTAATGACTGTGTTATTTCTCTAGAAAAGGTCTGAGCTTTTAAAAAATTTCTTCTCCTGCACCATGGTCTTGTTTTTTGTTTCTTAAAAAAAAAAAACCTTATTCACCTCAATCTATCTCAGTCTTTGGGAACCAAATGTGTTTGACAACTGTCTGTCATTGTAGGAGATTGACCTTTACCTAAATGAATTTGGAATTCTATAGTGTAATATTTGGGAAATAAAATTTATTCTAATACAATGTGCTGACAGGCAGAAAAAATTGTTTACTTCAGTTTTGTAGGAGGTCTCAGGCTGAGTAACTCACCTCAAAACGGCAACTTAGATTGCTTTTCAAAGTCTCCTTTTTCAAACATTTCATGATTATGAAAGGCATTTATTTATTTCTGCTCAATTCATTTGAGCTCTGAGCAGCAACCTTGTCTGGATGGATAACACCAGTATTTGACCATGGCTGCGAGTCTGTTTTCTAACTCATGAATAGCTTGCCAGGATGACCACTTTAGCTACCATCACCTGCTTGGCAAGGACCTGTTCTGTCTGTGAAGAGCTGCTTTCCAGGGGAAGTGTGCAGAAAATCCAGGTCAGCTGTTGGAAACTTTATAATACAGTCATGTCAGTGCAGCGCAGCACTCGGGCTAATAAACCACATCCCTGAGCAGGTCTCTGTAGTGTCGGAGCAGCACAGCTTTGATATTCCACTGCCTTTTCTAATCCTGGAGGTGGATCTCTTGTGGGTTTTGTTTGGACAGGTGGAACTGCCCCAAGTGTCACAGAACTGGAGGCAGGGCTGCTTCTCCAGAGGCGTGGGCTAAGTGAACACCTACATGCAGATGTGTGTAATGGTGTTCCCTGGGTTCCTGTCTCCTGGCTGCTTCTGCTCCTGGGGCCTCCTGTTAAGAAGGAAGGATATGAGCAGACTGACTTTCAGAAAGGCTGACAACAAGTTGTTCCCATTAACTTCAATGGGAATAGTCCTGTAAAGAAGCTGCTGTTGACTAGTGCACTCCAGATGCTAGCAGTCCTGTATATTCCTTACTGCAGAGACATGCCAGGTTTGATTAATTATGCTGGAATAGTGCAGACCAGGATGCAGCAGAAGCAGCATGTGTGTATATGTCAAACTGCTAATGACAGCCCTGCCTACACTTCATATTGAAACAGTTCCAAGAGGTGTCAGAAAAAAGAGGTATATAGTAATTGACAGTGAAGAAAGCAATGTGAAATTTAAGCAGCCATCATTAGAGCTTGCGTCTAAAAAGCAAAATGAGATTACTGTGGGTCTAGCTAATGAGTTGAGAGTTACGAATTTGAACTAATATCTGGCTTGACTGGATCCTTGCAGTGCCTTCTCAATCTGCAGATGAAAGAAGGGAAATAGTTTACAATTCAATATGGTAGTGCAGACAAATGAGACATTGATAGAGACCCCTTAGTCAAAAAAAAAAAAAAAAGAAGGAAAGAAAATGGACGTAGATACAACAAAGGTATAAATCTCCTTAGAGTTGTCTCAGTAAGGTAGAGTTATTTCAAGATCTCCAGATGATTCACAGTGTCTGCAGTATCATGTTTTCATGTTCTAATTCTCTGTATCTTGGAGATTTGAGTTTTTCTTATCTGATGTCAACTCAGAAATTATTTTTTGTAATTATTTGGTCAATTGATCTAGCTGAGGAGACATTAATCCAGAAGTTTATGGGTAGTCTGATTCTATTAATTGATCTTTCTTTTAAGCTTTACAACAGCAATAAAAAATATTCTTCAACATTACCCTGTATCTGGCCATTTCTGTCAATGGGGAATACACCACCCCCATCAGCCCAGTTCCTCCTCTGCCTTGAAGGACTGAAAAATCCCCAAGTCATGGGAACATAGGAAACAGAACCTAAGGAGAAATGCCAGGCGACAGAAGAGAAGAAGGGATTGGAATGTCTTATATATGCATATTACAGGCTCTGTGGAGAAGCATTTGCTGTCCTTTGGAGGCAGTTTGATCACCTCCATATGGACTGTTGAAAATGTCACAGCCTGCAATTTAACTCACTAAGAAATACAAGATGTTTTCTTCCTTCTCTCCTGTAGATCTTTCTATCACCTGCCATCTTCCTCAGCCACTTCTAGAAACTGCAAAATTAGGAATGACAAAACACGCAAAAATGAATCATAGGTAGAAGTGACAGCTCAGAAATATCAAAATGTGCTGTAGGTGGGACTTGATTTAAAATGGAACATGAAAAAAGAGCAGGAATTCTTTGGAAAGAAAGAAGTGGTATGCAGAAAGTGGAAATCTGAAGCCTCTAAAAATCCTAGAGAGAAAAGAAATGGCAAAAAATCAAGCAGGCAAGAAAACACAGTACAGATCTGTGTAATTAAACATCCAGATGTGTTAGAAATTGTTGATCCAATTTGCTCCTAAGCATTGGCTTCTGCTGAAGTCAGACCTGTCCAGGTGTCTGGTTATTTCTACCTCTGTAAGTCTGGGATCAATTACTTTGGTTCACATTTGTTTCCACTGTAAAGGCTTATGTGCCTTTGGTGACTTAGCATTCACAAGAAAAGAGAATGATGCTTTGTTTTGCATTGTTGCAATAGCTAAAGTTGAGTCAGCTGTTTGAAATACCATTTTACTGGTATTCTCATTCTTTATGAACAAAATGTTTTGCATTTTTTCTTAACCACGCCTGCAATCCCTTACAGAGAAGTCTGTGATTTGCATGTGATTTGCATGTAGGCCCAGAGATTGCTGCAGGATGCTGCTGCTAACAAGTTAGGAGGACACACAAAGCAGCAGTGACATGGCTGGGAGTTCTGGAGTACACAGCCTTGAACCTGCAGCTCTGGGGAGAAACTGCAATGGAAATCACAAAATTTCTTGGGGACCAAGATGCTCCTACACACCGCTTCATGATCCTGGGACAATGGTAAGCTGTGGCACACCGTGCCTCCTACCTTTAATTCTGTTATGCCAGATAATGCATCCAAAATCTCTGTAATGTTTAAGATCTCTGGGACCTTTGGGACTTAAACAAATGTTTTTCTTGTCACCCTGGTGCGATTCAGGCAAAGTATTGCAGAAAGGTGAGAAAGAAGTTTTTTAAGTCTGAAGAAATTGATAGAAATCTTTGATTTCCAAAAGCTTAATCTCAGGACAACAGACCTGAACTCAGTTCTTCAGTTCTGGAGAGATCAGAGCCAGGGAAGCAGAATTAGCTGAATATTTTAATGGATTTTCCCATCTGTATGACTTTGAAAGCAAATTTTCTCCTCTTTTTTTGATCTTAGAGTAATCACTTATCTAGAATAGACAGCCTTGGTCTGGTCTGAGGCAGGAGTTCTCTGAATTGCATCTGTGCTCTCATGCATGCTCCTTATTCCAAGAAACATCAGGGCAGGCTTAAAGAAAATCTGTAAGGGGATACCAAAACTTCCAGGGAAAATGTAGATCTTTTCCAGCTCTGTTGGATCTACCTCATGGAACTTGAGCCAAAACCCAGTGTAATTTTACACTCTAGGACTTGTCTGAACCTGCATTCCTCTTGACTGCAGGCCAGCATTTCCCTTCTCTAAGGAAAGGAAGGGGAGTCGTTTGCAAAGGGGTTTTAAAGCATGATGGGTCTCTTGCAAGCACAAAACAAGACATAATGACAAAAAAAATTGGCCATGCACCATTCTGTTTTAAACTGTGTTTTCTCTCTTGCAAGGAAGGAGGGATAGACAGAGATAAAAGGTGAAAACATTATATGCTTTTTATTGCATGTCGTCTTCATATGCACTGCATTGGATTTTATCCCCTGAGGTATTAAAAAGGAAGGTTGTGAAAATAATTTCAAAGGAATCAAAGAGCACCCAAAATACTCATAAACAAAACCAGGTATTCTGCATATATTCAAGCTGATGTATGGCCTAACTCCTGATCTGGCAGCCCAATGCTCTCCTGTGCTGGGCACATGAAATCTCTGAAAACAAATTACTCAGCACTAGCAAAAGAAGTGATTTGTCCACACTTTCTACCAAAAACCCTGTGCCTTACACAACAGCACCCATATAGATCAGACAGAAGGAGATCCCTCCAAGGGAATAATCCCAGAAATGCTTCCCCTTCACTTTATCCAAAAACTACAGTCCCCTTGACAGACTAAGAGGTGATAACAGTCAAGAAGGGTGAGGACAGCTCTCACAAGAGGTGACAGATCTCCAGTGAAGACATGGAGAGATAATAGGGGATGGTCAGAGACACAAATATTTGGACAGGATGTTAGAATATCTATGCATGTCATGAAGGATTACACATAGGGAGAAATGTTTTGAGAACCCTTTTTTCAGCATGGGCTGCTCCTGAAATGTTCCCCTTGTGAGTGCCATCCCAGGCAACTTCCCAGAAGCCTGGAAGCCCTGGACTTGCATATGCAGTAAGACCATGTGAAAAAAAATTTGACAAAAACTGAACATAGGTCATGAAAAATACAGAGACTATCAATAATATATGATGAAGAAGATAAGTGACCTACTGGCTATTCTTGGTTGTAATCTTCTGTTCATTTTGTCTCTGTTCAGGGCTATAAAGCTATAATGTTCTTGCTTCCATTTGTCACAGTCCTTGCAGACAGGCGAGAGAGGTCACCTGGGTGGATTTCCTGCAGCTCCCATGAGTCTGATACCCTGCTGATACTCTGGTGTGACAGGTGTGTAGCTCCTGGTCTGCTCTTGTCTCTGTGCTGTTTCTCTTTCTGCCATTTGGCTTGGTCTGGTTGCCCAGCTCCTCATCCTAGCCCAGTCTTTGTGGCTTAGCTCTAGGCACGTGAGTGGGGTGCAGTGCTGCCTGCCTTGTATGAAAGGGCTGTGCTGACCTCTCTTCTGCTGGCACTGTCAGACTTTGCAGGCCCTAGCAGAAGAAATTCTCTGTAGGTCTACATACAATGCACTTTGGTCTTTAAACCCTGCATAGGGCCCAGTCATGGTCCAACTTGGAGAGATTTCAAATTTAAATACAGCAATTAACAAAACCCACCAGACAGTAGCTACCCTGCTCTCTCTTTTTTTTTCTTCTTCCCTTTGTCCTTCTTTCCTTCTGCCATTATTCACAAAACTACCCAACCCAAAAACGGAATGAAAAGACGTGTTTACAGCCTGAGAAGGACTTTGTTTTGTTTGACGGTGTAATTCCCCTTTGGTGACCTCACTTTCACGTGTGACAACCTGGGTGAAACAGTCTGTTCAAGCAATGATGCTGTGACGGAGATAGCACAGGCTTTGTGTGTAGGAGAGTGTAAAGAGATTGGTGTTAGTGACTGGCTGTGTAATACACACCAGAGACAAACGAGGATATATTCCTCTAAAGGAAATCCTTGCAATCCCTCCATAACTCACATTTTCTGCAAGCTGTTTGTGAAGTAAGAGGTGTTAGCACTAATTCTGCTTGAATGTAAAAGCTTTTTCTCATGGAAAATGTCCCTCTCCTTCCATCTTTCCCGCAGTACTTCACTGTCTGAAGCTAGGGAAGGACTTCCATGCTAAGATCGGGCCCTCTGTTGTAGTTGCACACTGGTGATTGGCATCTCCCTCCCCTCCCTATGGAGGGCTTGTGCACGCCCTCTTCAAAGGCTCTTACTTACTGTAAGACTCACCCCAGCACAGCCTGAGCACAAAGCTTCTGGGATTAAGAGATGGGATTGTAACAGAAGGAGCCAGTGATCTCCGGGCATATTTTAAACATCTGCTGGATTAATTGACTGAGTTTTCTGGTTGTTCTTCCATCCATGCTGGCTATCTTTTTTGTCTGTATTTTGGCTAAGAAGAAAATTGTGATAGATTATCTAGAAGGGCCCTTCTTCCTTTACAGAAGCTGCTGCAGCATTCTGTCTCCTGAAAGTGCTGCCTTGCACAGGTAGCACAAGCATGTGTGCTTTTAGAGCTTTATCCCAACAAGTCAGCTTTGTTGTAGCATTATTTTTGCAAGCAATGCCTCAAATACCCACATCTCCAAAAGCAGAGACATGGGAGAAACACTTAATGGGTGGGTAACCAGTGTTGACTTCCTCAGTCCTGCCTGCCTTTCCTAAAATTGTCTTTGAAGAGTTTTTTTTCCAAAAAGTACATGATTGTAATTAAGCGAGAAAAATGAACAGTTAATCAGAAACAAACTGTTTGCTCTAACAGCTCAGATACACCTGGGGCTGTGATTGCCATGTGTGATACATCCATATTAAACAGCATATGGGCAGGCTTTTCTTTTCATGGTTGCCTTTATCATTAAAAATTAGTATAGTTCTTGCACAGATGGCTTCAGCCCAAGCTGAGTCTGGATGACTCAGTTGTCCACTACATCCTCAATTATGTTTGGTGCTGAAGAGGAAAGGTACTTTGCTTCAATCTGCAGGCAGGATGTGCTGAGTACTTTTTGTGCCCTTTTACTGGACCTGCTCATATAAAATAGAAATGCCAGTGATTAATACACTGAAGTACTGGTTTTATAAAGGATACTAGTCACTGATTTCAGAGGTTGATAGGAAGAAGTACATCAGATTCACTTGGGATTCACAGAGGTAATGTAGTTTATGTAATTGCTGTAGAGCTGTTTTCTTCCCTCCTTGAGTGTTCCAGATTCACAGAAAATATCCAAGAACATGTGTCTACACAATGTTTCTTCAGGGCATTGTCATGGTATGAAATTACAGCTGTACCTCCAGGCAGTTGTACACCCTCATGTATGTTTGCTGTGGCCTTTCAGACACAAAAATCAGTGCAATTCTGTTGACTTCAGGGCCTTGTCAGGTCACATACTCACCAGTTTCAGCAGCAGCCTGTGCTTGTCTCACATTCTGTGTAGGTCTCATTGTGGATTAGTACCACCTGAGGACTTAGGAAAGCAAATGTTAAAAGCAAACAGCAACATTACAGAAGCCTCTGACAGTGAGGTAAGGATAAAGTCAGAGATCAGTGAGAAGTATTTTTTTCTTGGGCATTTTATGCAGTTGTACCCCCAACTTCACCTTCAAAAGCTACAGCCAACTCTCAGTCATAATGCAATACTTCTCAGTATAAGGATTCCTTTGTTAAACTTCAAGACAGTAAAATCTTGCAGGTTGAAAGTATTGTGTTTAGAATTCAGATTTATTGCAGCAAAGAACAGACGTAAAATCACCAAAGTGATTAACAGATAATTCTTTCAGTTCAAAGGAAAATAGTAGTTGAAAGAAACATGAGTTACTTGAAAAGGAAGGGAGACAATAGATAAATTCCTCCAGTTTTATGTTAGGTAGTTCAGGATCTGGTTCATGAACAAATCTGCTACTATAAAGTTGGCAACTTCCATGGGAGCAAGTGTGCAGAAAACTGAAAATAGGAACAATCTTAGATACTGAATTTTTATATACTGCTGCGCATCTATGAAAGATCTTGGAAATGCATTGCATTTTCCAGGAATCCTGGTCCCATCACCACTGACTTTGCCATAAAATTATCAAACCCTTTCCTAAAAAAAAAAATTCAGCTGTCCATAAGAGTAAAGCTCCAAAGTTCAGTAGGTGAGAGATATGGGCTAAGAAGCAACAGCACACCAGGGCTGGTATGCTAGAAACACTAACATATGAGGAAGGGCTGACTGCAGGATGGGAACAGGATTCCTTCAGCAAAATTTTTCTTCATTCAAGCCTTGGAAGTTCTGTAGGTTTAATCAATTTCATTTTCTCTGACCTGTCATCCTAATGTACACACACATGCACACACACCCTGCTCCATTGCCCTTACCTTAAATTACTCTTAAAAATTAATAGTCTTCCTAATTCTGAATATGGAAGACTGTAAGCTCTTTGAAGAAGTGAGACGTGATATATAAACAAGGAGTTTACCTGAGCCCCCAGTTTTATTTCAGAAGAATGAGTCCTAATAAGCAGTTTTCCATCCTCTTAAGAGACTGGCTTCAACACCGACATTGATTCTGACCTGTGTTAATTTGGTGAGATCCCTGTCTCCAACTCCATGGCATCTGCACCTGGGTGGCTTCAGTGATTTCTGGGAGATATCTTCTAAATAGCTTCTGTCAGAACAAATGTTATTAAATGTGAGTAAGAGCACTGGAATCTGGATCTGTATCAAGGTTAGAATCTTGACTGAAACCTCTTGAAAATGGATTAGGCTTTTACAGTCTTTTTCTACGTCACCACTGATTGTTTTCTGCCAGCTGCCATGCTGCATTTCTCTTTTGTTGTCTGTGCTGCCCTACCCTCCAGGTTTACCATTCTTTGTCTTTGACTCCTTGTCCCAACTCCTTTTCCTTTCCAAGGAAAGGATGAGATGTTGAAGAGGGTTTACCTAGTCTCAAGACATTCAGGGAGACCTGGATCACTCTGAATCTCTAAACATTCCTCTCTAACTGAGCCATTTACTATAATTCTAATTTGAGGCATCCTGATCTCTACTGTGGCCACCAGTAATGAACTTTATTGAGGCAGGAGTAGATGAGACACCTATAGCCTGACACAACATTCACAGAAATACAATTGATTTCACCAAGAAAGCCTGATCCTCTAGCATTGAAGGCTCATGTTCAAAGAAGTTAAAACCTTTGTCAACTGCACATAGATTAAAGGAAAGCAATTGATGTGCGGAATGGCTTTCTCCCTGGAGTGTTCATTTGGGATAGTGCATTTCAAAGTGGCTTCATTCACCAGAAGCTTTGAATTCATCTGCTTATTCCATGGGTCAGAAGGGGATATGAATATATTAAGATCAGTTGAATGGCTGTCCTGGGTCAGAATACCTATCCATCCAACCCAAGTACCCTGCTACCAAAAGTACCTATGAACAGACTTCTCAGGAAGAATAAGAAATGGCAAACACTTGTGGAACTTCCTCCTAAATTTCTTTCAGACCCCAAATATTTCCACTTCAGGGACTTCCTGTTTTTTCAGTATATGTGTAATTTTCATTGTATTTCTCTTCCATGTACATGTGCAGTCCCACTTTGAACCCATGCCAATTTTTAGCACCCTTAAGTAATTTAGAAACAAGTTCTCCAGTTTACTGTTTACTGTGTGAATAAGCAAAATGCTGCGTTTGTATTGGACCTGGCTGATGTTATCTTTGATGCTCTCCAGTTCTTGTACTAAAAGACAGTGAACATCAATTCCTATCTATCCACGACACAACTATTTTGTGTATACCACATCATTCCCAGTTATTCCTTTTCCAGACTGCAGTGTTCGGCCTTAGTATGACAAGGCTTTCATGCCCTTGATTATCCATCCTTTTTGCCTTTCTGTCAACCTTCTTTAAGGCTGAAGTAACAAACCATGGATTTATTCAGTCACAAAACAGTGTTACATTTTGTTCTGCATTCATTTTCTAATAATGCAAAAAATGCAAGTTCCTCTATTGACTGCTGCTGGGTATTGAAATGTTGTTTCAATGGAGCCACTTGCAAGAGCCCCAGGACCTCCTGAGTAGTGAAAACCAGTTTAAAGTCCATCATGCTTTTATATGAAGTAAGGATTATTTTTTCCACGCACCTCACTTTTCTTTTAGCTGTACCAAACATCTTCTGTCATTTTATTACACATCCTGTTTCTCAGTCTTGCTCTATGACTTTGTACAGTCAGCCTACAGTCTTACTGGTAAAGGTGTTGTCACCAACAAGTTTGTTTGTTCCACTTTTCAACCATTTCTAGGTTTCCTTATGAATATATGAACAATAGAGGTCTCAGCACAGACCCCTGAAAAATTCCTCTTGATTCTTCCCTCCATTGAAAGAACTGATGATTTTTTCTCTTTCCTGTCTTATAACCATGCAAGACCTTCCCTCTAAGAGCTGCATTTGTTGAAGGTTTTTCTCAAAGCCTTCTGGAATTGAAAATAGACTTTATTGGTCAGATAACCCTGTCCCATACATAAGCTTGTTGACATCACCAAAAAAACCAGGATTATGACCTTTTATATAAAGCTTCACTGACTCTATCAGTATGTATTATTTATGGTACATATAAATGCTTATGCAGTTGTCTGCTAACCCTTCATAGTTTCTTTTAGTTTGTCCAATATGGACATCAGACTTATATTCTTGTAATTCTCCACTGGGACCGCTGCATCACATATGTTATCCTCCAGTTCTAAGTACCCAGACTGTTTTAAATGAAAGGTTACACAAGTCTCCAGCAATTCAGCTATTTCATCCTTGAATTGCTTTAAAACTCATGAGTGATTACCATCTGGTCCTGGCAATGTGTTGCTGTTCTTTATATCATTTTTTCCCCAACTCCTTCTGTAGTCACTTCAGTATCAGTTATGACCTAAACTAACCCAAGAGTCTCTCTACTCCTGGGTAGGCCAGGGCATTGAGCAGCTGAGTGACTGATGCATTTTGGAAAGCAGGGTTATTGTGTTGCTGGTGTTTGCTGTGAGCTGGGCTATGGTTTGGTTATATTGCATCTGGAAGCCAGTAATTGCACGTGTAAAGGAACTGTGTAGAGGAATGTAATAGTGTGGTAGTGAGATAGTCACTTGTCATCATGAATTGTCGAGGTGGCTGTGCTTGGAACACTGGCTGCATAAAGCCAGGAGCACCAGCACTGAGGTAGCCCACCCAGTTACCCCCACGAGCATCTGGTGCCTTGCTACAAACCCACAGTTATTCCCTGGAAGCAGGGACATGAGTGAGCATTGCAGGTGCAGGTTAAGAAGCAGGAGCTACATGCTGTGCGGTGGTGGGGCCCGAGCAGAGAGCTCAGGCAAAATCTTTCCTTTTTACAGCCTAACTACAGCCTCCAGAGAGTTTAAAACAGAATGCACAGGAGCAGGGCACCACATACAGCTCTTCATGAGAGCAGTTACAGATGGCTTTCTTTATGCTTAGCAGTACTTGGAAACCAAGAATTTAAGGTAGGGATAGCATTGTCTTCGTGTTATGCTGGTCTCAGTTTAGGCCGAGTCCTTGTGTTGCAGCAGTGGGTGTTGCACTTGGTCAGTTCAGGGGCTTGAATCTGCACCAGGTGCTTCCACTGCTCCGTCTGCCTCCGACCCAGGTGAACAAGGAAAGGCTGAAGAGAAGGGATACTGTGAAGCATTGGGGGCTGCCTATGCTTCCCTGGAGGTCAGAGTGGCCTGAGAGAATATCTGCAAAGCATCTCTGCTTGCTAGCTGATTTCTCCCTGGGTCAGCAGAGCCAACCTTCATCATTTCCAGGTCTCTTTTTTTTTTTTTTTTTAATTCTCTTTCACTCTGTTTTCTAATAAAGCAGAGTGCCTGAGTCAGTTCATGCTGTTCCTTCAAGTTTCCTTTTTTCACTGTTTCCACAGTGAAAAGATTATAAACCTTCTCCCGTCAGCTTTCAGCTCCGTGTCGCTTCTGGCTCTCTAAGTTGCAAAGGCAGAAGGCACTAAAAGTATTGAAAACAAATCCCTGGATATATAATTGTATAATTTATCAAGCTGAGTTCTGAGAGAGCATCTTCTCTCTCCAAACAAGAGCAGGGTAGTGGGAGCTAAGACTTTTTTGGTCAAGAAATAATAGCGGCTACTGATAGATGACTTGCTTCAGTGAACTTCCATCATCAAGATAAAACATAACAGTTAAGATAAGGCTTAATAACAGGTGGGTTTTTTTCCTTAATAACACATTACACCTAACTGATCTCTTGATGGCCCATTAGTCCCATGAACCCACAGCTGCTTTCATGTTTTAATGAGAATTGCTTAACAAGTGGGCTGTGCTCTGGATGGTAGTAAAGTGTGTTTTCACTGTGGTGACCCCATATAATTTAAAATAATAATCTGGTTTGGATGTTGCATTATCTTAAAACCCCAATCCTCTCCTGCTGTACATACTTGACAGTGGAAGGACTGGTGAAAAATGGTATGAAATTGCAGGAAGATTTATGTTAAACTTACAGACTAAAAGGTAGAAAGAGAGAATGAGATTTCAGAGAAATGGAAAAATCGTGATGAGAAATGACAGTAAGTTTGTTTAAGGGTCAGACCTGTTTCCCTGCCTTCAACCACCTGAGAGGTAGATGCGCAGTCTTCAGTGCTGTATCGCTCTTGTCCATGGGAAAAATATGTTTTCACCTCAAGAGAGAATGAACTGCCCTGTTAGAGGTGTTTATGATCTGTATGGATTGTGGAAGGAAGCTACGCCAATAACTTGGATAGCTAAATTTAGCAGACTTGAACTCCAGACCCATGTAGTCTTGAGTGAGGCTTTTAGAGTTCAGCTTTTGTAAAAGCAGCCATGCAATTCAGTATGTGGCAGTATGTGTGTGACATGCCACTGACTTGAAGGTACTTTTTTCATCTTGCAATTAATTCAAATCCTTAAGTTATCCTCTGTGAAGATTTTGCAAAGCTTTTTTTGGCTTTGGATCTTTCCCCGATTCCAGTTTTAATATCTTAGAATAGCTGGGAGGACACTTGCTAAAATGCTAGCAGTTGTGCTTGCAGACACTCTGAATTCCACCTGGAGAGATGGATGCTTTTATGACTCTAAAACTGTCTCTTAGTTCAATTTCAGAATCTAAATTTTCCTGTTATATACAAATAATGACACCTGAGTTGTTGGTGTGTTGCAAAGATTAATGGATTAATGCTTAAAAAATGCTACAGAAAATGTAGGCATGTCTTAGAAAAGTGTTCAGTTGTTTTCTGTGTTTTTTAGTTTTCCAAGATCTGATCACCACATTAATTGCATCAACTAATTAAAGCAGTCTTGTAGTGTAACTTGCAATCCCCTAATAAATCTCCTTTGAGTTGGATCTCAAAGATTTCTTTGTTTTGCTCTTTTTTTTATCTTGCTCTCTTGGCAAACTGTAGCACAGCACCTGTTTAGCACACACTCTGGCTTTTTTTGGGAAACTCTGTCTGAGAGTGGACTCACAATACTGATAAATAACAAGTATTTCCAAGCTCTTATTCCCAGATGCTGCTCACAGATGGACCAACAGTTAAATCCTTCCTTGCTCCCTCGCTAGACTAAAATTGGTACTCAGCATGCTCCAAGGTCAGCCCTCTTTTTTTAAACATCAAAATGCCCCTGATGCCCAAGGGACAAGTGGTAGCCTGTAGGTAGTGAACCTGCAGTTAAAAGAGATTGAAATTCAAGTGTCTCACCTCTCTTTTTCTTACCTTTTCCCCACCTCGCGCACATAAAAGTTCCGAGGTATCTTCCCATTGCCTCTCAGATAAAACACCTCTTCAGTTTCTACAGAAGGAAAAGACTGAATGGGGCCAAAACAAGAGTTGTTTGAAGAAAATGGTGCAGGGAAACTGTAAAAGAAAAAAAAAATTGTAAATGCAGTGAAAAGGGTGAGGGAGATTTTTTTTCCTTACAGCCACATTTTTGCCCCCATTGTTCATATTTGCTATTATTCCTCACAACAACAGTTTTATGGATTATAGTTCATTAACACAGTGGTCTCCTGGCAGTTATTTCAGCATGGAAAACTGAGACTTGTCATCTGGAGGTACACAAAACTTTGTGGCTGGATTCACACACAAATATTTTTTTGGTTCAGAAGTCATTGGTTTTCAGACTACCTTTGTTCCCATCGTACCTTTCCTAAGAGCTGATTTTGAGATGATTTGATGAATACCCAGATGAGATACAGAGTGCTTAGGTCCCACCATAGGCTGGCATCACTTGTCTTCAGGGCTTACTCTGAATGCTGTGTTGCAGATCCCAAATCCTATGTTGTAAACCCATTTAAAGCACCTGAGAATACAGACCAAATAATAGATTTTGCTATAAACTATATGTTGGGCAGTCTCTGTTGAAAGGGAGCTGACTTCTCTGTCCTTTATAATTATGCTTAAAACTTGCTGAAGTCTGTGTTCCAAGCTACAGTTTAGGTAAAGGTCAGTTCTCTAGATGATCTGTAAACATTTAATCAAAATCTGATTTTACTTTAAGGCTCTTTGTCATGTTTTAAAACGGTCTGCTAAATGCAGTTTTAGTATAGATTCATGGTTTGGATTGCTATCAAGTGCATTTCTTACTCTTTAGAATTGCTTTACTTCAACCAGGAGCCGAGTCTTTACTACAGAACATTGATCTGAATTTCTAAAGTGACTGAGATGGAAAATGGTTTTGAAAAAAAGGTTTATTTCATAACTGAAAAGGCTCACTCAGCAGATCAGAGATCAGCTTCAGCCACTCAGGCTAGAGAGATATATACCTACAGTCACATATGATTTCTTACCTAATATTACACAAACTATTGTGCAAAAAATCCTGTTTGTCTTACAGATTTGCTCATCTTTTTTGCTAAGTCGGTCCATAAAGACATGGGGTTTTTCTATATTTTAGCTAAAGAAGCATTCACTTCTTCTTGAAAAACAGAAAGGTAACTTGGAGATTTCTGTGCTACAGGCTATTGATTGCCTGATGTTTGCCCTGGTCATTGCTGTCATGAAAATCAGAGTTGAAGAGTACATGTACTGGTTTCCTATGTGTGCTGTGGTTAAATTGTGGCTGAATTGCTAAATTAGTTAGGAAGTTTGGAAATAATGTATTTGCTTCCAATATTTTACAGTTTTATGTCTACTTTCAATCTCTGTATCTCAACACAGGTCTTCCTCAATGGTGTTAACATATGCTGTTTTCTTCCAGGCTGAGAGCTTGGGTTGTGTAAGGGAGCAGCAGTTAGGAAGTACACAGACAGTCTTTTTTAAGGAAGGTCTTTGAATGTGAGACCTGCCAGGGCAATTCTCCTGTGGTTTCTGGATACCCACGAGACCAGTGGCCCAGAGCTCAATATAACTCTTATAGCAATGGGGACCTTCTAATTGCTTTAGCAAGTACATGAAATTTAGAATATTATTAATGTTACCTTATTCCCCTTTCCACATCCCTTGTGAAGGAAACTGTTTCTCTGCATGAGATCAAATCTAAAAATCAGGTTTTGGTTGTGTCAGTTTGGTATTCAAAGTGGACCACAAAAATGGAATACACAGCACAGACAAGCCCATAGGAAATAAAAAGCAGAAGAACATAAGCTCTGTGGTAATGAAGAAAATTAAAATGGTTTTCTGAAAAGTAATGCTCTTTCTATGTAATAAATAGTTTGTTTTTCTTTGCTTTCTGCCTTTCATTATGTAGCTAGGAATTTTAAAGAGACCTTTGTGGTCCCTCTGCATTTTTCTAAGAACATATTTCTTTTGTCTATTAGAAGAAGGAAGGAAGAAGATTCTAAGTACACCATCATCAGATAGATACTTTCATACGGATTAGTGGCTAATGCTCCTTACTGTAACTGGAATGGTTAGATGCCTGCTAATGCACTTTCGAATATTCCCAAAGATGGCTAGAGAAAACTCTCCAGATTGACATTCAGAAGGTAATGACCTGACAGTAAAAGAAAACTAAATTGGACTGATGGAAATATATTGTCACTGAGTCTTAAATCCAAGTCATCTACTGAGTTTCTATTTAATTTCTGTTTGCTGGATAGTGAGGGCTTGACTCCTAACATTCATTATAACAAGGCATTATAGTTATGAGTGAGAAAACACTCTCATGCCAAAACCTTCTATTTAGCCGCACAAAACTTTCCAGAAAAATTACCTTTTTGGGCTGAAATTACTTATGTTTTGTTCTCCTTATTCTCTGTTCTCCTCACAGAAGCAATTTGTTTTTAAAAAGTATTGCAATGCGCTTTGGTGGTGGTGAGAGAAATACATTTCAAAACAAACAAAACCAAAACTGACTCCACCCCCACCAAAAAAAAAAAAAAAAAAGATATTACCTTATTGCAGAATGTGATTCTTTGATCATTAAGAAATTACTTACAATTACAACTTCAGACTCACTGGGTTTCATACCCAAGGAACACAGGAGATTGTTCTGTGCTTGGAAAAGTTTCATTAGGTGGAATTATCAGCACAGTCTTGCCAGATCCACTTGCCTTTTCAAGGCAAACTGTGAGCTATTCTGCAGAAATATGTTCAGGGTATCTGTGAGTGTTTGTGTTTGTGCAGGCAGTGGGGCATTCCATGTTCATAGAACACTGTGACTAACAATGTATTTTGTATACGTAAATATATACCCACTCTCATGTAAGGCTATACACCAGCACATACTATTTGTGACTTTTTGGAGTTCCATTGAAAAAAGTGGGCCTTGGTATTTATTCTCTGTCTTCTCTCTTCCTTACCATAGTTTATATCAGAAAAAAAGAAGAAAGCAACAGGCTGATGAATTTTCAAGTACACAGTTAAAGATGAAATTAAACCAGTGGAATGGGGCAGGCAAAAAATTTATGAAATAAAGATTTTTTTTTTTCAGTATTATTTTCATGTTACAGGGGATTTGAGAGAAAATTCAAATGCAGCATATGAGGAGAAGTAAAGCCATGGAGAAATTAATTCGTTGTTCCATTCCTTGGTTTTGGAAAGTCACAGATGTCACCATAGGAGCTGTGCCCAGGAACAACAGTAGTGTCAATGAAATGATTCATAGTACCACAAGAAAAGGCTGCTGATGCAATGGGTGAACAGGTGAGAGAATTTGGAATTTCACTGGATTGCCTTTCTGACTGTGACATTTTATTTTGAATTATGCAGTATGTCTCTTGCATATAAAGAGAGACTTTGAGGAATTTTCAAAATCAAATGTAGCAATAAAGCTTGCCAGACTTTCAAGTCTGTCCATGTCCCTCCATTCTTCTGCAGCTGGCAATAGCACACCATAATGACAATCACTGAGCTCTGATTCTGCTCTGGTAACTTCATACCAACTCTCTGTGACCAAATAATCATATGATTTCCCTTCTATTTGATGTGCACAAGGAAGTTGGGTCTACAGACTGGACCATACTTGGAATAAAGGGAAATTGTGTCACCTGCAGCCCTATTCCATCTCTTGGAGGTTAAGCTAAGGTCAGAAACCATAAGGATTGCTGATCTCCATATTTTTGGCTTATCACTTCCAAATCTGATGTAATATTTGGGAATTTTATAGTTAAAGACCTCTGTTTCGCCATACAAGTAAAAAGGGGGCAGGTCACTAGGGATTTCTCTTCAGGTCAAGGATGGCATATTTCCAATGATGATGATAGTCTGTGATCAGAAAGAAATGTTCTAGGAGTCAAATTGCAGACCAGATAGATTAGTGAGTCAATAGTAACTGGGGAAAGTAATTTTCAATAAGTCTTATGATTTTACAGAAAAAAGAAATGAAAGGATACGGTCACAAGAAACCAGTCCTCAGTAGTGAAAGCTGTTACCCAGGAGACAGGTGATAAACCTAGAGTAAAGAAAGCAGAATGTGGCAAGAAGAGAGAGAAGGGAGTCAGAATAAGCAGCAGGATTTAAGGCACACACTGCAAAACCCACCTAAGACACAACAAAACCCAAGGAAATGAATCTGTGAATTTCCCTCTGGCCAGTGTCCCTCAGTGGAGTTTGAGGCTCATGCCTAATCCTTTTAGTCTTCATTTTATTGTGCACCAGATGATTTTGCATGGTCTCTACCTCAACTTGACGGAGCCCTGAAATACACAATGTCAGATAAGGGGATGGTCATATGATATGTTAAGGTCCTTAGTGATCTAAGAGATCTGGTTTTATATCTCCTGAATACTTTGGGGTTTATAATTTTTCAACAGAACTGTAAATCAGAGCCAAACTTCAGTGCTCAGTACCTAGGATTATAGGACTATTTTTCCTCCAAAAGCTGATCCTTTCATTCTGTGTCCCAGAACTTGGAGGAGATGGCTTTAAGGCATCAAGTCTTGATTTATCTCAAAACTGACAGTGTCCTAGGTTCCTACAGTCACCAGAAATAACCTCTTGCATCTCAGAAAAGATAGCAGAAACATTAGGATGTGAGATGGAATTCTCCTGTACTTCTTCCTGAAGAATTGAAATTCTTCAGGAAAATAAGTCTTTCTGATTTTAATTACCAATGTTTGAAATGCAGAGAAGTCCACAAAAAAGAGTACACCTTAGCTGCTGTAATCCTCCACCCCAGTGCAAAGCAGGCACTGGTTATCTGCTGTATAAATGGCTGAAAAATGCAGTGAAATTTAATAAAAACTGAAAAATCCACTTTTAAAGCTATCACTCTGTCTGGAGTTTGCTCTTTTATGCCTTGCTTTAATGAGAGTTTTGCTTAAAAATGGCTGATCCTAAAGGAGACCCATGAAAATTTATATTTTATTATTGCCACTTATTGTGTCTGAACTCCTTATGAAACCAGTGTCTCACTCAGTCTGTCCAGTTCCAACAGTGTAGAGCATGCTGTCAGACTTTTCTTTTTCCAGCTCTGAGATACCTAGATTCCCTGGGAGTTACTGTTTTCCACCAAACCCTGAAGCCCTGATGAGAGCTAACCTGTTTCAGACAATGCCCCAATATGGTCAGTGAGAGCAGCCCACTCTGAAAATGCAGTCCTTTCTTCAGCATCCCTTCAAATGGTCTTTGAACTCACAACATCGTAAATAACAACACCAACAAGGTTGGTCTAGATGATTTTTTTTTCCAGGCCTGACCTCTATTTTGTGGAACTCAGAGGGCTGAAACAAGGTTTGTGCTAATAGGAGTGGAAAAGAGTGCGGCACACAATTTGGAATCTGCTAAAGAGAACTCAGCCAGCTCTGGTTCAGCCAGCTCTGGTTCAGCCAGCTCTGGGAATACTTCTCTGTTGCAGGCACAAGGAGGACAGGGCTGCACTGAGCAAAGATACAAGTGTGACCTGCTGCCAGATTTGTCAGAGAGACTCAGAATAACAAAAAGGTCATTTTCAGGCAGGAGGTTTTTTATTTTTTTCAGACTTCTCTATTTAAACTGTAAAGATTTTCTGTTGGAATAATTATACAGCTGAAGCAGACACGTGGTGTCCTATAAAACTTGTGCTTATGGGTATATGCAGTTGTTGCTCTCTCCCCACAGTAATTCTTGAACCAGCTCTGTGATATCACCCAGACTTGAGGGAGAAAAGGGTCTGGAAGACAACAAAGGAAGAAGACCAGGAATCTTGTTGCAAACACCCTCCTGGTGAGTGCAGTGGGACCCCACAGAGCAGAGTTTTTGGCCTTAGAGCTGTCCCAGCTCCAGGCAGACTTTCAGCCATAACCTGTACATCCTATAAAGCAGTATCAATGAGCCTCAAGACTTCAACCTGCAGAAACCAGGCTTCTTCTGTCACAAGATTCAGTAACCTACATCTTTCCTGCAGATATTCAAGCACAGAGTAACTCAAGGGAGGCAGAGGATTCCCTCTTCTCTTTCTTCCTTTGCAGTAACACCCTCTAGTAGGGTGTGTTGTGCCTGTCCTGTGGTGGGGATGGAAGGGAGGCTGTGCATGCTGCAGTTCCCCAAGACCATCATGGTGAATGCTTATGATTTACCCTCTGCAGCTCTGATTCTGCTGTGAGAGGTGTATGTGGATACAGCTCTCCCTGAGGGCAGAGCCTCCCTGTGGGTGCTTCCTCCAGCTCTGTGTGGGGATGATGCCCATGAGTAATTTGTCATAAGATAGATTCCAGTGACCTAGGAACTCAGGGCTACAAGGGGTTACTTTTTTCCTCATTTTCTTCTCCAGGTGAAATTTTGCTTGACAGAATCCAGGCTACACTGAAGGCAGTGCTCTAAAATGTGCAGTAAGTTATTTTTGCCCTGGCAGTGCTCTCCAGACATAGCAACAGTATTTGAAGACAAAGAGCATGAAGCAGTAAAATATGCCAGATTTGAGTATTTGACCAAGATACTAATAAAGCTGGCAGTGTTGGCAGGATACATGCCAGTGAACTCACATGGCAAATGTGTGCAGATTCCTCATTTTACATTGAAATCACCTCCTTTTCTTTTCCATGAAACAGGGGGAGAAGTTGTCGGCCTTTTCAAACCACTAACATTTGGATTTATGAGCATGCCACCCATATTTTTGTGGGGGGAAGACTGCCATCTCAAATCTTGCCACTGCTAAAATTAACTGACATCTTGGGCCACATAAGCTGCTTATTCCCAAATGTCAAGCCACTAGGGACATTTACAGCAAAGAGAATGTTAATGGGATATTTCTGAGAATAGGCATTAAGTATGGAAAACACTGGAGCAAAGAAATGTGTATTTGAAACTCATCTGAGTACCTTAGGCACCAGCCAGAGCATTCTGTGCTGGGAAGCTGGTGAGATACACAGTTGTACAGGGGGAGTTGTGAGACTCAGTCATTTCCTCATCCTGAACACCTTGTATTATCTTCCATTCCCAGCACAAGGAGCACTTATTCCTTAGCTTGTTCAGCAAAGAGATTCCTTTCTCAGCTGTCCCATCAACCCATCTGCAAGAGAACCTTATAGCTGTGGCCATCTCGTTCAGATTCCAGAAAGAAAATTACTTTTTCCTACCTCAAACAAGAATTTAATAAGGGATGTACTGCATGAGAACAACTGGTCTGTGTTCCACAAGTAAAGCCTGGGACTAATCAGCCACTAACTTGATTTGCTGAGATCAGAATCAGGTGAGAAAGAAGGAAAATGTAAGCTGTGCTTAAGATTAGTATTTTATATGTTTTTTCTTTACTGACTGACTGTAAAAGCTAGTTAGCCAAGACTGGCTAGTCATGTGAAAGGAGGTCATTTGCCTATGAAACCTCACTGCTGTGTGAAAGCTATTTTAGAAGGGACTGTGGAATCTGGGATCCCTCCTGCACACACCCAGATCACTGAAATAGATTTGCATGATAGCTCCTCTACTGTGTAAAACCTGTATTGGATTTGAGAACTGGTACCTCCTTTTCTCCTCTGAACTCCAAAACACACCTGGGCCGCTCACCTCTCGCCCTTAAAATGCTCATCCATCCTTAGAAATGAAGAAAACCAGAAAACTAACACAAATCCACCCAAAATCGCTTTGATGTTTGTAGATCACAAGTAGATTATCAGTTTCTTGTCATTTCCCCTTGCCTACCCCCTTCCCCCATCCCCAGTTTCTCTTAACCAAACTTAGGATTCCAATTAATATCTGTGCTGATGCAGGAATCACTTTGTGTTTCTGAGAAGTGCATTTGCTAGGTAACCTTGAATGCAAAACGTCTGAGGGGGTCTGCAGAAATACACACGGATGTCCTGGTGAGGCAATGCCCTGGGGAGCACCGGCAGGTCTCTCCAATTAGGGGAACTTGACTTGAACAGCAGCTGGCCAAATGCAACCAATTACTGGAACCATTTATGGAAACCTCAGGAGACACGATCAGGTTTTCAACAGCAGATGATTTGTGGCAAGTACTGGATATTCAGCATTGCACACTGGGACTTTTTGGGGTTTGATTGTCATGCTTTAAATTTAAATCTACTGTTAGTGCAAAGAAATTTTTTCTCATAAAAATGTAAAGAGGTGAATTCTGCTCAACTTCACTGCATCAGCTTTTACCTTCTTTCCTCTAAAAGCCTTTTCCTGTGAGCAGCAGATACAGAACGGTATTGTCTTAATGAACTGACTGCCAAGTCCTTAGCAAAGCTGGCCTTTTTGAAGCCACATTTTACAGCAGAGATGGACTGTAATTCCACCCATAAACCCAGTAATGAACTGGATTGCAGTGCTGATTTCATGATGTTTCTGTCTAAAAGTAAACACTGCTAGAAGGTTCCAATAGAGGCAGGAGCTGTAAATGTTGCTTCAGAAATAAACAAACCATGATACACTTCCAGCTCCCCCTCTCACAAAATCCCTTCTTGCTGCACTCAGCAGATCCTTGGCAGAATTTGTCACCTTGTCCTCCTCTGGGTAAGGCAAGGCCTCTGAAATGTTTGGTCTGTTGCCTCAATTAAATATCACGGACTGAGAAGCAGAAGTACAAAAATAAATCAAGAAATTATCTTTGGAAGCTAACAAGTTTAGGTGTTTGCATGACCCATGGTCCCAGGAACCTGGTTAGTGGAAGAGTGTTGTGGTTGTGTTCACAGCAGCAGCCCAACATGTGCTGTGCTCTGTGGCAGTGATCACAGCAAGGAAGGCAGCGAATCTTTGGGAATCACCTCCTCTCCTGCGGAATGAGAGTGGAATGGCACCAGTTAGGCCCCACAAGTGTCATTCATTGCCAGTTGTTCTCAAAGTTATTTGCCATCTTATCTGCTACATAAAGGGAACTAGTTTTTTCTGTCTGATTCTAACATACCTTTCCTTACCATATTGATTTATATTTCCGCAGCTACTATTTTATTCATTTGTATATTCTAACATTTCTTCCTGATATATATTTGCTGTCTAGCTGTCTTAACTAAGGCCCAACCTCCTCATTACTGATCTCAGCAGTGTGTATGACATTATGACAATTTTATGCATACACATTTTCACATGGTTTGCTTCTCTTTCTTGTCAGCAATTATGAGCTGTCATTAAAAGTGTGAGAAATGGTTACTGTGTTGTTAGAATTTTAAATGGACAGATAATCTAAAGGGAATAAGGGGAAGGGAGGAACATAAAGACTCAGAAAAGCAGTGAAGAAGAGCAGAACTGGGAAAAGGATGAACTAGTGGAAGAATGTAAAGAACAGGAAAAGGTAGTTCCTACTCTCATAACTTCAGTTTATTGCCTGCTACAGAGGGCCTGTGACAGTTTTCTAGGCATGGTTTAAGCAGCTGTATTTGGGAAAGGGGAGGGAAGTGCCCTGTAAAAGCCGGCAGAATTGTCTTTCTATAGTCAACTAGATCATAACGTTCTCAAAATCAGCTATGACCACGCCATGTGGATTGACATGGATTTATGTTTGTGGCACCCCAGCCATACATATCAGCTTTCTGAACAGTAGCCCTCTGTCACAATGTCCCGTAATGATACAAATGTCACTGTATTGTAATGTATGGGACATCACTGTTACACATGTGGTATTTCTAATTCTTGTTTGCTTGCTTAAAAAACTAAAAAGCCATAAATATAGTGGTACAATATTGCCTATCATAGCCTGCATCAGTATTTCAAAATTGTTGCCCAGTCAGTTGATGACACTTCTCTGTTCTACTGAAGCCCGTGAAGAAACTGATGCCTCAGGTTTTAACTTTTATATTTTTCAAATCCTTTATTGCCTAGTATGTAACTCTGAAGTTTCTTGTAGCCTGCTGACTTCTGTTCTCTGGACATAACAAAGCCTCTCTGGGCCTGCTCTCCAAGGACACCCAGGCTGTCCTGGGCCCAAAAATGTGTAAACCAACATCTTAGAAGGGGGGCGAGCCCAGGGAAATGACACCATTAACTGAAGTTTTAATCCATGAATTTATGCTGATATGTGAATGAACCAAACCTATAAAAGTGTGAAGAACTCATGACTCCTCATCCATCTTGAGGTCCATTTTTGGATGTAGCCTTTGGCTCCCAGGGTGTACCTTTGAAGGTCTTTCAAATAAGTATCTACCTTTATTCCCTTATTCCTGTCTAGTCTCTGTTTCTAGGTAGCCACTCAAGGCATCAAAAGCAACTCCTTCCATCCTGAGCTGGGTGGGGACCATCAGTGTTTTGTAGATTCCTATTTCTCTCCATGATCTACAGAATCAATATAGTCAATTAGTTTAGTCTAAACCTGATTTTCAGGCAGCTACAGTTACTTTAGGTAAAATGAATGCTCCCCTCCGAAGGTGTGAAACAGAGCATGAAGAACTGAGGAAGCACCAGGAAGGACTTCCCAGAGCCAGCAGCAGGCTCAGGATGCAGTAAGTGTGTCCAAGCTCTGGCATAGCCAGTCAGAAGAGAGATTATTCATGGATGTGACAGAGGGTCTGGTGAGTACTGTGTCCAGCAAGGAGTGAATGGGACTGGAACGGTTGATGGATTTCATCGCAGCAGTAAAGCAAAGCTGCCAGCAGAGGATTTATGGCAACAGCTCTAATTGTTTTTACTGAGAGGGGGAAATCTTGCAGGTAAATAAGCTTCTAAATTGACTGCTTCATTCTAGTTGTTATCAGAATTTATTTGTTTGCCATAGTAAGCAAATTCTGCATCACTGGGACAAAGACAGGGACAAAGAGACTCCACTTAAGAAAGCTGAGAAAGTCAAGAGCAATAAGGCCTGTCATGTCTGTCACATAGTTATGCCTCCTGAAGCCTCTTTTCTGCCAGTGACTTGGCTATTCTTTGCTACAGAAGTTTGTTCACTGAGACCATTCCCTGGGTTCTCCCAGCATTTTATGGAGAACAGGAAGAAACACACAGTTCTATATTTATGGCATAGTAGAGAAGGTAATGGAAATGTCTGGTGTGATGTAAAACTAGATTCTAACAGAGTGGTGGGCTTTCTTTTTCTTCTTTTAGTGCCCAGACCATTTCCATATAATTTGCTGGGGGAAACATTACTACCATAACTATAAACAGACATGAGATTACTAACATTCAAATGTATTAATGTATTGGTTTAAAAATGCTGCATCCTGGAGCTGAGGCTGGGCATGGTTTTGTTTCTGCTAGGGAATATGCACTGAGCATCCTAACATCAGGGGATATCAGGGAGAGATTCAACACCAGCTCTTTAGAGAGTCATGTAGAAAGGAAGATTATTGTTGTGGAGGATTAAAAGGAAATTAGGAAAGATAATACACTGATGTGTCTTGAGAATACTCCAGACAATTATAAGCATGAGCATGTCAAAGCAAATTCCTGTGCTCTCGCCCTCCAAGGAATACATTGTAAAAGCAGACATTCATCTTGATGTTTGTCTTGTATAGAAATGAAGGTGGAAAAAGCTACAGAAAAGCAGTGGAAAAAGCTGGCAATACAGTTAGATAAAAGTGTACAAGGATATCATCTAAAAAGAGGAAAAGGAGGTTTTGCCTGATCCCAAGATATATTGCATACCTTCACATAAGCAGATTGCTACCAGAGGTAAGTCATAAATACCATTGCTAAGTAAGTGTGAAATGGAGTCATGGGATATTGCTAGTCTATGACATTCTTGGATAAAAAATATAAGGAAATCAAAATAGAAAAATGAGAAAGGAGGCAAAGAAATTCTTATTTTTGCTTTCGCACGCAGATTGAATCAGCCTGCCATGTAATTCTGTATCAGAAGGAAACTCTATAAGCTAACAGCCCCCTCCATCTTTCATAATCATCTGATCAAATAAGGCACTGCCTAATAGCAAGAAGATTGCAAGAAATTTTAATAATGTCAGGTTATTGAACCAGTGAAATACAGGAACATGACAGACCTCTCCTTGCAGGATGTTCAATTACTTTTATGTTATTGCTGACTCATGAAGGGAGGTCCTGGGCTTATCTTTCATAAGTAAAGGCACAGAGCCAGATCCCAACAGATATTGAGCTGCCACAGCGTGTCACCAGGACAGCCCTTTCTTTTAATCTTTAATTTGTGTAGTATTTGCTAGGTCTCTTCCTCAAGCTTTTGCTTCTTTTTTTTCCCAGAGAGCACTGAAGAGCGGCCTTTTAGCTTTTGTTATGGTTTACCAGTTTTTCATCATGAGATGGAAGAAGCAGTATCTGGCCCAGGAGGCCAAAACAAAGATACTGCCTCAGCGGATGAAGATGGATCTTGAGGCTGAGAGTATAAATGTTTAGCACAATCCTGAATTTTCTTTAGCAATGAAGAGAGGCAGAATAAGTTCCTGTCTCTGCCACAGCCCTTCAGAACAAGTTGGTGGAAATATTCAGGTAGCACTTCCAGGCTAATGCTAAATGGGTTACAGTAACTATGTCTAAAAAACCAATGATTAAAAACTCAAGTCTGAAATATTATGTACCATGAAATGGTGGAGATCTGTGTAGACCTTGATTGTGGCGTATGAAAGTGTAATCCATCTTTCAAGTTGGGCAGCTGGTTGACTGATTCTTGAATTAAAGCAGTCTGGGTTGTGTAAACAAATATCTCCCTCATTTATATGCTGTTCATATGCTTTGAACAGAACACGACTATTTCTTAATTTTTCACCCAAGGATTTAAAATGGCAATATGACTACTTCTGACACTTCTGGCCTCTCCTGCCAGATCTATAGATTTTTATTTATTAGTGGTTACAGCCCACCTCTGAGGCAGAGTAACTGAGGTTCTTGTTGATAGATCCCTTGTGGTGGATTAGACTGAAACGACAGTGAATGACCTGTGTACATATGAGCCAGGTTTATTTTAAACCAATTAGGTTGCAACAGGAGCCTGACACCTCCACTGCACAGGGATTTTACACTGTCTGAAGCAACACTGTGGAAATAAGTTGGGGGGCACTTTGGGGGTCTTTGATGGTTTGTGGCCCCTTCTAATGACACAAATGCTGCATGGCCCTGCTTTTCCTTGTGCCATTTGTGCCTTGTTGAGAGGGAGGAAACTTTCTGGCTTCCATGTGAACACCCAATACCTCCCACGGCGGGGAGTCAGATGCAGTTGTCAGATGCAGTTGTGCCTTACTGGGAGGGAGGAAATCGACGTGATGAAAAGCACTACCCCACCTCCAAAGGATCTGCTTCTTACCTGCCTTTTCCCTTTTCTGGCATGAAAACACTTTAAGGCATCAGTCCTGGGTTATCAGGGAGAAATTTATCACAAGACTCAATGAGTTTATGTAAACAAAGTTCAGTCTATCACATTACTTCAGTGTGATTTAACATCCAGGGCATAATCAAATGGAAAATCTATGTATATTTTTTTGCATTCCAACAAAACACTTAGACAGGAGGTAGAAGTCAAAGGTTATTTTGCATTCATATGCCTTTTCTCTCTCTCTAAGTTAATGAACAGCTTCCACTATATAAATGAGTAATTTTGGCTGAACCATAGGCTTTCAAAGAAGTGAAATGTTTGGAGTGCAGTTCATTAGCTCTGAAATCCCAGTGATTCGTAAAACACTGAAGCCTAATAGGACCAAGATTTTAGCTAGAAGATATGAAAAGTGTTGAATTTTCCAAAGCTAGCCAAGTCTGCTGGTGACCTAAAGCTGTGTAATAGTTTACAGGAAGAGTTTGGACCAAGGAGGTCATGGTTTCTGCTCGTCCAGTGTCCTGGTTTATGACTCTGTCATGTTTTGTGCATATTTTTTTAGTCCCATCCTTCGGCCAAGCTTCTTTCCATTTGTTTCTTTCTATGGCCTTTCTCATCTCTATGTCATAGTCAAGCCAGCCCTGCAAAAATAGGAAGGAAAATATCATTGTTCATTAGCAGTCAGGTAAGCCCTGAAACATGTCAGACCAGGTGCTGATTGGCTCCATCCCCAGCTCTTCCCCTCTAGCTTCAGCCTGATTTTCACAATAAACAGAAAAGTGAAGTTGTCCATCTTTGCACCCCAGGTATTTTCATCTGGGGATAAACAAGATGTGATCAAGGGCCAGCCAAGTGCATATAACGGATTCCATAGGAACATTGATGTCTTTAGGTGCAAAGGAAGGCACAGATCTGTGCAAAAGATGATAAACCCCAGCCATGGAAAAAAACTACAACTTTAAGACATGTTTTTAAAGAGTGATAATGTAGGAAATTAAAATGGGATTGATATCAAGAACCAAGTCACACAAGGCTCGTATTTTAAACAGTTTTCTGTATGCCATCTCACAATGTCAGAAGCTTAATTAAATTTGGCTTTAAATTCTTCCAGCCTAAAAAAAATAAATAAGTGATGGAATTGAACTGGCGTGCCAGTGATTTAGAAGTAGCTTGTACACAGTCAAGGGCAAGGAGCTCATTGTTAAATTCAGCACCAAATCAGAGGGCTTACATTGTTTTGAAGCCCAAGGAAGACAACAAAATCATCCCGGTTTTTTGAAAACTCTGTTCTATGAATTTATCTAATTACCTTCTCATATGTCTCAGAATGCATCAAAATTTGTTCAGTGAGTTCTTAGCACTTGCATGAGCTGCCTCAGAATTGCTTTATAAAGGATACTGCCTGCTTTTTACTGCCTGTAAAAACAGTGACTCCTCAAGGGAAAGTAAAATCTACTCCTCATAAGATACCAGGTAAAATATTACCTCCAATGAAGTCTTTAGGAAAATGCCTGATCAGTTTAGTGCAAACAAGTTTTCATCCATGTGTGTTTCTTGTTATCATGGGAACCTTGTGAGAAATAATGGAAACTAATGAAAATTTTGTGTTAGAAAATTCTCTTCTTAAATTTTCTCTTCTTAAAAATTAATGCTGAGTCTACTTCCAACTTTTGTGCTTGATCAGAAATATAAATTAAAGGTATAGTCAGGTGTCTAGGGTGAATAGGCCTTGATCTGTCATCTCTGCAAAAGGTTGAAAAACAGTGTGACATTTACATTTTTACATGTGTTCTAAATCCCAGACTGAATTAATGTATTTGGACACTTCATAGCTGTAGCTGCAATGGCTTTTCTGGAACAAAAATATTGCTGGGACATCGCTCTTTTTATCTTTCTAATATCCACTCATTAAAACCAAAATATAGGCAAAAAAGGAACTGATTATGGCAAACCTACATTTCCAGTTGCTGGCAAATACTGATTTCTGAAGATCAATTTCTCCTCATCTCAGCATAGGTGGTTATCATATCAACTGCCATGTCTTCAGTGCTTAGAGGTAATGAAATTCCACCATTTTCCTGACCTAAGTATACCTTAAAATCCTAATTGATCACTGAAGGCAAGATTCAAGCCCAAACAGTGCTGGAATGGAGAATACAGAGACATCTGAGTAACATGCTGGAAAATGGAGGACTTCAGGGGTTTATAATTTTGTCTTAAAATACCATAATCATCAGAGGTCAGTGGGCCTTTATGTGTACAGGATGCAGCATAGCAAATGTGCACTGTACAGGTGATAGTGAGGAGGTTTCTGTTCCTCAGGGACTGCTAGACCAGCCTGTGAGTGTTCTGCTTTGACAAAACTGTAAAAGGAAAGATGCATTCAGTTCTCCACCAGTTTGGATGCATTACAGAGCAGTCTTTCACCAAGTGCTTCCTCCAAAACTTATACTTCCAAGGTTGCCTGACCATGCATTGGCTTATGCTTCTGTTCCCCTTTATTTTAAATGCAGGCTTTCTTGGGCAGCTTCTCTATTCTACCTCTAAATGTGTGAGCTTCTATTTTTAACATGGCCATTCCAGATTCTTTTTGCTAATCATTGGTAAACCTTTCTGCTTATTTGTCGATTCCAGACATTAAATTTTCGATGCTGCTGCTAGTAGAACATACATTCAGTCATTGCAGTTTTATTGTGTTTCCTTAGTTCTATGGGAGAAGATTCCCTCAGATTTGTGCTTTTGGTTTAATTCGATAAAAGCTTGACTAGATATTTCATTTTGATTTCACTTCTTTCCCTGAGTTAATTAACAGTATTCTCTTTGCTAGGTCCAGTGAAGCTGATAAGAATGCCTACATCCTGATTCAGCTGAGGATATAAAAGGAGCCTCTTGGTGTCTAATTATAGCAAGAAAGAAAGAGGGCTGAGGCCAGAACTGATTTATGGACTAGTGCATCATGTACTCCACCTACTGTAATTCACTGGTTTTCTAAATGGCAGCCCATGGAGGTAAAAAATCTACAGTACTTTTCCATATTTTCTTTCCATTCTGACAAAACACTTAGCCAGGAGATAGACGGTTATTTTTCATTAATATGCCTTTTCTCATTTTAGGGAAAAAGGCAACCTTCTGAGAGGAGTATAAGGGTAATCCTCATTAAGACATTATTAACAAGGCATATTATTAGAACTGTTAAAGCCATTGCCCTTGATTATAAATGAGTAAATTGGTTAATGAGAACAGTAGTTAATTGGGGGTATTATTACCAAACAGGGAAATTATATGAAAGTTAAATACATCACAGTGATTCTTCTACACAATTAAACATATATGAGGAAAGAGATTAAGGAGGGGAGTGTGAGAAAGTAGCAGTCATAAAGCAGAAGTACAATTTTAAATGCGTATTGCAAAAGTCTATTAAAACTGAATAAAAGTCAATGGTGCATATTTATTCTGCTGAAACTCGTCCTGAAGCTAATTCTTGCAAGACAGAAAATCTCAAACTCCATCACTGTGCTGAAAGGTTGTATAATGATAGGGCCATCTGGCAGGGATAAGATTTGTCACCCTGCGTTTGCCTTAAGATCCAGGCATCGCATCTGTCCTTCCTCAAGCTTCTCCTTTCACGTGTTTTACCCACTGTAACAACCAGGATTGTTTTGAGCAGCTCTTTTCTTATAAGGGTTAGATTTTGCCTGTCTTTTGCAGTCTTAATTGTACTTCCTTTTCTGGTTAACTCTGATGGAAATTACATGTCTTACTGCCAATAATCTCTTTTGAGGGAAAACAATGCAGGTTTGGTTTTTTTTTTTTTTTTCCCCTTTTATAAGGGCACCTCAAGCAGGGCTACCTGGAGCTGGTTGGCCAGGACCATGTCCAGACAACTTCTGAATAGTTCCAAGGATGGAGAATCCATAACCACCCAGGACTAGATGTTGCAGTGCGTAATTACTCTGAGTGGTGAAAAAACGGAAAAAAGTGATTCCTCATGTTTTGATAGAACTTCCTGTGGTTTTGGCTGTTCCTGTCACCTCTTGTCCTGTCTCTGGGCACCACTGATAAAAACCTGTCTCTCTCTTTTTTTCACTCTCCCTTCAGGTATTTGTACACATTAATGAGATGCTCTTTGATCCCCTCCTGAGCCTTCTCTTCTCTAGGTTAAACAGCCTTCCAGCCCTAATCATTCTGTGATTCTGTGATTTCTTTTAGGCAGCTGAAACCCATTCATCCCGGGGTTAGTTGTGGCAGGCAACCCAATAATTATACCTGGCTTTGGAGCAGAAAAAGTTACTGTGGGGAAGGAAATTTCCTTATCAATTCTGCCTTGAAACCACAGACATGGAGATGGGTGTCCACACTACCACAGGGCCCAGTGCCAGGCCCAACTCAAGAGCAGGCAGAATCATCCTGAAAGACCTGCAAGAAATATCAATGCTGCCCTTGGGGATGGCTTGCTTCTCAGGTAAATCCTGTGGACAAGATGCTTGTTCAGCTTGGAGTGTACCAAGGGCCACTCCCTGTGGCCCTATAGGTATAGTCCAGCAAATAATACAAGTAAACACTGATTCTGTACCTCTGCTGTCATCTCAAGTCGTGCTGTGTGTTTGCAAGCTTGATCCACAAGGAAATCAGTTCGGCCTAGGGCTGTTAAAAGCAGTATGACAGACTTTTGTCTCTTTGGAGTTCCTTACAGCGCCTTCGGTGCAGTGAGACTGTGCCAATACCTTTGGCTTTAAAGGGATGCAGGGTACTGCTGGGCCAGTTTGTCAGCCAGCTGCCCTCAGCTTGTGTGCAGGGAGGGGTGACCCTGGAGGTGAAGGGACAGGGGAATACAGCACTGGCAACACACTTCTCTGCTCCATCTAAAGCAAGCAAGATGGAGCCTTCAGAGCCACATTGGCAAATGCCTTGTTAACAGCTTGTGGAACATTTAAGGTACATGCACACACTAGAAGTACTAGGTGTGACTCAGAGCTGGCCACTTGAGAGAACTTCTCTAATTACTAATTGTCTGTGGGGTGAACAGCCTGGGGCACAGGCTGTCATTTACAGTGGCATGTGCAATGGACTGCTTAGTTTCCAGATGAAATTGTAACACAAACACAGATGGAGTGATAATGTCCCACCCACTCTAATTCTTCTTGAAATTCCTAATGAAGTATTTTCTCTCCCAGCTTTCCCTTTTAGGAAAAAAACCCTGTTCTCTGGAGTGTTGTTGGGGAGGGAGGGAGGGGCTGTATGGCTTTCAATCGACACTTGAGGAGTGGCTAGGTTTTTGCTGTACATTGGCAAACCTTACACTCAACCTATGAAGGACTGAGGCTTTCTTCAACTTGAGACCTGCTTTGGAAACCCGAAGGCATGGAGGCATGGCAGGAGTGGGAGTGAAGAGGGAAGGGCATTAAATCCATACTGAACAGTGTTTTCCATTCAGTTGCAGAAAGTAAATCCACAGCATGCTGCCAACTTCCTGTCATTTGTTTGATGGTGGTGGCATACTGTGGAGCACCAAGCTGAGCATCCCATAGATCTCCTGCATAAAAAAATGTGTGGGAAGTTGATGATACATGTCTTGTAACAAAACAACACATAAGGGCTGTGCATCACTGAAGTATTTTTCTATCTCTTCATTTTTTAGTGTTATCCTGAAGAAGAGTTTGAGTTTGTCATCCTAAAGCTACAAACCAATTTGGTTCTTATGTGAGATAGTAAAAACATCCTGCCAAAAACACAATGTGGTGGAAAAATTAAATATCAGTTCATAGCTCTGTGAAAAGAATAATGTGGATTATCCACAGATAAACTCCTAGGAATACTGTTTAGCTGGGGCACCTCTTCTCTTCTCTGATCTCCTCTATCAGAGATTGTTCTGGTGATAAGTGTTTCATTTCATATCTCACTTTAAAAAAGCAGTCAATCAATATTTGCTCTTCAATTTTCCCACATTTCCATGAGTTAATGTAATGTTCTTTGTCTTACTTGATGTAAGAACACAAATCCTCGAGCTGCTGCTCTCCTCCTAATCTCTCAGGGTCATCACAAGATCTGGTCGTGGTTATGCTCTGCTAAGTTGAAGGCCCAGGAGGGCTACTACATTTCCTTCTAATCCTTCATAACCATTTCCTTTCTAGCTTAAACAGCTCTCAGATTTCCAACAGTTTTTAGCCTTTTGTTCCTCAGTTGCTTTAGCTATGTCTATGCTATTTTAAGGAGAGAGAATGAATTTATCTTTAGGCTTCTATTCTGCTGGGGGAAGGTTAATATATTAACATAAAGCAAAGACCTGACAGTTTTGGCCAGGCACATCCATGGCCTTTTTTCCACTGCAGTGTTTAAATGCCTCACAACTACCTGTGAATTTAATCTTACTGTGCTACATAGTCAGCGTCATAAGTCATTGTTGCTAAATCCTGCCCCCTGTAAAAACACACAAAAATATTAATTAAAATTTCCCAGATTGTGTCCCTTAAGTTTACAATCAAATAGAGAAGTTGTCTCAAGTCTGAGTCACCAGCCAGTATATATATTTAATACTACACCTTTCTCCCAGTTCTCCCAGTGGTTTGTCTCTGGCAAAAGCAGTGGGGCTCTGCTTTTTCCCAAACAGGGTATACACACTGAAAGGCTTGGCATGACCCTTCTGTTCTGAGTCCCTTCTGAAACTTACCTTGGAGTGAAATATATACTTAAGGCTTTTCCTGGATGTTTTGGGCATCTTCACACAACCAGCACCCAAGCTGTGCACACAGGGAAACCCATCCCAGATTTCCTGAGATGTGAAATAGGATCTTGACTCCAAAGCTTCTAGAAATAGACAGCATGTTACCCAGAGAAGAAATATTCTGCATAAAATTCACTCTCAATCAAGCTACATCAGGAATAAGACAGACAAAATCAAACTTCTTCCCAAGGTAAATTACAGATATTAGCTAAAAGCTAGCTGCAGGCTTACATAATTGAAGCTAATATGCTAATTGTAACAAAGCCTGGACTCCAGCCAGGATATAAAGTCATATTGCAACACTAGTAGATGATCTCCTGGCATTAATGGGTACAGAGTGATCTCTTTCCTTAGAGCCCCTGTTGATATCTTATCTGTGTCACCATGAGATGCTGCTCTCTCACTCAGGGGTGCTAAAATGTGCTCTTGTAATGACAGCTTGTTATGGGTGGGAGCTGCCCAATGAGTTGCAACAGGAAATTAACCCTCCATCCTTAAACTCCTTTTAGAACTATTTATTTGTTTTCCTTGAAAGGTAGCAATGGGCCACACTTTGAACTGGTGAGCCAGTACAGACCACGAGCCAGCCTTATGCAGGTACAGGGCCATGAAGATGTCCCAAGGCCTGCATAAGATCAATCCCTGAAGAAAGACCAAGGAGTCAAAAGGACCCTGAAATAGACAGGGAAAACCTGGTAGGCATCTGCACTAAGCTGGCCAGTATGGCATTCCCTTGTTGGAGGTAGAATCTCATGTGGCATAATTAATGAATAATGTTTTATAATGTCTCAATTAGCCCCAAAGTTTCCACTCCTTGAAGAATGGTGACCTATCTGTAGTTAATCACTTCTCAAATGGCAATTTGACATTCTGGAGCACTCACCTTTTAGCAAGTAAATCCTAATAGTATAGACCACAATTTGGCACATCCTCAGTGCCAAGGCTCCCATGGCACATCCAACTAGGGCTTCACTCTCAGCAAGGAACTCCAGGTAAAGTCAGGATGTGGGTTCATGACTACATCAAGACTCAAATCTGCTTGACTGGACTCTTCTGATAACTTTGACCACCTGAATACATTTCCTTTCCTTGACCTGTATTTTTTGATGTCTCTTCTCTCAACTGAAGTAGAAGTGCTAAGACATGTAGCGTGTTCAAACCCCACAGGTACTTTTGTGTGTACATAAATTGTTTTTCCAGGTGCCTCTGCAGGATTAAGCTTGGCAGTGCTACAAATGATGCAGTCTCCACTGTAAAGTCAAAGAGAAGGAGAGGGGATGACAAGATCTGTAAGCAGCAGAGAGCAGCTCTGAGGCAGGTATGTGTGTACAGAACATGCCTTGGTGTTCTGTGTATCCTGATACCCTAAAAAATGGCATATGAGGCTAAGATATCAGTGGTGCTTTTCTACTGGAATTGCTGCCATGCTCAGCCCTCATCTCCCAGCCATCCTGCCTGGGCAGCTGCAGAAGCCTTTCCCTCAAGGGAAACATCAAGGGAAGTATGGAAATTCTATTACAAATGAACCTGTGAGTTCACAGATTTGGTCTAAAAATTGTTAACGGTTTTGGCTATAAGGTTGTAATTCCATAATAATAAAATTATGGGGTTTTAGCTCTAATTAATTCAAGATAAAGTAATATACTTAATAATTAATTATTTGGGTTTGTTATATGTAGTACATGTATAAATATATAAAATATTTTATATCTTTATATGAAAAATATAGAATAAAATGTAACTTTTTTTTTTAGTTAATTTAATTCTGGACTATAAATGAGGCAGTGGGGCCAAAGTCATGCTTGGTTGCTTCTCTTGTCTTAAGATGGTAAACTTTTCCCACTCAAAACAATAAGCGTTATAAACACTGTTCTGTTCCAAATCAAAATCAATTATAAGATTATAGAACTCAGTATTTTTCAATGAAATACCCATGGCTACAATGAAACTATAATTTAAAAAAAATGTCAGCAGAAAGCAATAAAGAAAAAAACCCCACGAAACAGAAAAAATGGTCCCTCCTCTGAACTGTGTAAGAGGAATGTCTAAGCACAGTACAGATCACTGTATTCTGCTCAGTACCAGCAAGGTCTGTATATTAGAATTACATGCAAATGGAAATACGGGACACACATCCGTTCTAGATTAGTTTATGTGATTTGGTTTCCCATTTCAGCCTCACATTCAATTTTCTTTGTTGGTGAAGTGATCACCAGTATGTCTCAGGGAAAATCAAAAGATGACCCTGGTGCTCTGTCATGACTGCTTTGTTAGTTAGTTAGTTAGTTAGTTAGTTAGTTAGTTTTACCCAGGGTGAAAACTGTGAGGTAGCTGTATGTCTGAGGTGGACCTCCATTCCTAATGATTTCTCTGAAATAAATTGCTGAAGAGCATGTATCCATATAATTCCCTGGTGGCACCACCCTGAGCTAAAAACACCCATTTATGTGGGGGCAATTTTTTAGGGATGCAAAATTGTTCTAAATTTACTCCTACAGCAAGCAGCAATACTGCTTAGCATGAGGTTTGTCCACAGGAGCTCTGTAACATTTCCCATTAGCAACTATCTGCTCACTCCAGCAGAGCAGCTATTTGATGCTGAGGCTGCTATGACAGCTACTTGAACATATAAATAGAATCATGCTTCATAAATGTGACAGTATCACATGGCTGAATGCATGGAAGTGCTGAAGTGGGAAAAATTTCTCCTACCCCATAATTATGTGTGTGTTAGTATTACATTCAATGATGTGGTAGGCCTGGTTAGACCCAAGAATGAAGCATTTTTGACAAGCTTGGATTTAAACTACAGCTCTGATAAAATGATTAAATTCAGGTTTGATGTAGATGGGTGCCAGCACTCTGTCTCTGCACACAACCAATGTATTTTGTCTTCAGCTCCATGGCTAATCCATTAAGTCTCATGGTGATCTCTGAGTAGGTGTGGCAATGGACTGGCTTGAGACAGGCAGTAGATTGATCTCTGTGCTGCTTCATGGCACAGCAGTGGACTAGCAACAGTCTAGGTGGAAATTTCAGACAATTGCCTGTTGTGCCTAGACCAGTTAGGCACTATTTTTGTGCTTCAATGTGTTGGTGAAGTCCCTGGGTGGAGGAATCCTGGGCAGTCCCAATGATACTGTTAGTTCCAGTGACAAGCGAGGGAACTGGCCAAACTCCACATGGATAAATTTAAACAGTCTGCAAAATGCAGGTGCAGAAATGTCTTTGGAAATGTTCTAGACTTAACTAATCAGGAAGATTTAACTACCTAAGCATCCTGAATTAATTAAGCGCAGGATGGTGGGCAGCAGGAGGTTGGATTAGATGACATTCATAGGTCCCTTACTACCTAAATCATTCTCTAGTTCTATGGTTATAGGTAGGAAACTGTACATAGTAGGAAAGTTGGAAGAAGTTCTGTGCATAGTTTTAAAAGAATAAATAGAAATGGATAATTAATGTACTGTTGTCATCATGTAGGACCACAGAGCAGCTGGACTGTAAGGAATCATCAGAACAAATTGTGGTATCCCACCTTGACCCTGTAGAAGCTGCTCTTGCAAGACTGCTTGCGATGGAGACTCCCATCCAGACATCAAATGAGCACCCTGTTTGAGAGATTTGATTCCCCACATGACCAAGAATGTTTATGCAAAATATCTCAGTGAGTAGATGCAATGTTGTGGTTCTGCGTGCTTCTCAGAACCCATTCAAGGTTCTCATTTTGTGATTAAGAATGAAACAGTTGAGCAAGAACTGGTCAGTTCCAAGTGGTTTTCTTGAGGGTTGTCTTCTTTCCTACCAATATGGCATGGTTAATGTAATATTTGCAAGGAACAACACTGGTGGATTTTCTTTGAAATACAGGGAAGAAAAAATGTCAGTCAAAAAAACACAACACAAAAACCCAACCAAAACTCGGTGGTAAAGTGTGTGAATTTGTGACACTTGTTGTATAGCAATAGAAAATATTAGAATAGAAACCTGTAAGCAGGTCCTGCTTTCTTCCCTTCAGAACAATCATTCAGATGACATAAATAATTACAAGAATTTTTTTTCCCTTTCTGTTTTACTTCTCCTTGTCTTCTGCAGTCCAGACACCACAATAAGCTGTCTCTGTGCCATGATAAAGACTACAATTAGTATTTCTGTGTGCAAGAAGGTGCACCCCAAGAGACCAGCAGCAGAATTTGTTTTCTATCATACACACAGACACACATATGACAATGAAATATTTCAATATGTTCCAAATATTTCCTCCTAGAAAAGACTGATGCCACATTCCTGCAACATAGTATCATATTCTGTAGGTGTTGTGGACAGATTATGCCAATCAAATACTGGAGGCAAGAGTATTTTTATGTCATTCCTGCAAAGTATATCTCATCCCAGAGATAATAGCAAGAACGTTTTTTTGTGAAATTCTAATATATGTGCCATTTTCTAGATAGGGCTTGACTTCATGCTGTCTTGAAGAAGTGATTTGCTTCGATTTTGTGATACGCTATGCATGGCATAAACACTGCAAAGTATCCTTTCCCATTTGTAATATATTATTATTAACCCTTGGAAACTTTGATTTCTACTTAATCTTCTGCTTCATGCCTTCACTGATAGTGAAAATCATTATCAAATGCCACTTTGATGTGTTACCTCATGCAATGAATTTCTGAAGTCAACTGAATGGCAACGAACAGAATGAGGGCTGGTGTGCTTGCAGACCTGTATAACTTCACTGATGCCAGTACTATTAAATTTATCTATGCTCAACTTGAATTGAACCCAGATCTTTATTTAGTTTGCTAGCAGGCAATTTACATTCTCAGACTCTGCTCCAATGCCAGCTGAAGTCAACGACAGCCCACACTGACTTCAAGGGGTTTTAGATGAGGCTCGAGTTCTTGGATGTGATGACATAAAAGTAGAAAATTAATACCTTTTTTGTTTTTTTTGTAAAAATGATGGACATTTTTTGTAAAAATGCAAGACAGTAGAGCAGATTACTATGTAGCCAATGACTAATAGAGAGAGAACTTTCACCCTTTCTCTGTAGCTGGAGCAGTCGTATGGGGTAGTCAGGAGAGGTAGAGGGGGAATTGTTCCTTTCAACCAGGTTTTGTGATTGCTTTCCCCCTTTTTATAGGATTTTTTTTTTACCTAATTCTGAAACTTTAAAAGTCTAATTTTAATTAACTGAGATTTACATTCACTAAAAACTGACCCAGAGGTTTTGGACCTTTCTGATAATCAGTAAAACAGAGTATATTGACAAGACCTGCAACACTGCTTGTTAATAGCAAGCTGCTTTCCCTGATTTACAGTGCACAGCAGGCAATTGGTTGTACCAATTCTCCAGGGCCCTGAACTTCTTATTCTACCTCTTAAAACCACCTGGAACACAACATCAGTGATTCACTGGCTTCCAGCCTGCAGGTTCCTGCCCTGATGCACAGCCCTCTGTTGCTGATAGTCTTAGTGATGGGTGTGACAATAGGACCCCTGCCTCTTCAGAAAACTCTCATGGCATTAAAGAAAAATAACATACTGTAGATTATTTGTCTGTAGAATTATTTCTTTCTCAGTAGTCATTTTGCTATGGCTTTGTGTTTCCTTTTTCCAGGTCCTAATCAATGCACCAAATCTGTAATCATCAAAAAGCACGTCTGGACATACAGAATCATATGATTGTCCTAACCCAAGATCACATTCTCACTTATTGAGTACTTGCTGAACTAAAGGATATCATAAAAATTCTGCATAATTCCACTGCATCCTTTGGCAAATATTTCAACCTGTCAGGTATGTGATGCACAAAGAACCATTTCCTTTGTTCTGAATCTGGCTCTCACCAGATCCATTTGGAGATCTGCAGTTCTTGTGGTAGACAACACTGCTCACAGCTGATTTCTAGTTACCATTGTCATACCAATCCTCACTTTTCTGGGTAATTTTTCCCAGCTCAGATGTCATAGCCTGTTCAATTGCTTCTTGTATGGTGTTTTCCATTTCAGATTATCTCTCCAGCTCTTCTCAGGATCATTTCTAATTCTAATATATATTTTCTGGCACAGGCAGATGTAAACTGCATATTTTTCAAGTTGTAGGCAAACCATGCATCCATACAGTGATACAGTAACACTGTCTGTTTGCACTCTCTATTTTTTTTACTAATGCCTGCAATTTTAACTTTTATTTATCCCTGAATGTGCTGACGGATACACTGATGTATTCATGGAACAATCTCACTTCTGAGTATTAGTGCTGGGCTCAGAGCCCATCATTCAAGATGTGACATTAGAATTACTTTTGTCCAGTGCTCATCCCTTTATGTTTATCTGTACTGAAAGATATCAGCTGCTGTGATCTACACAGGCACTCAGTCTTGTAAGTTGTGCAGTTTTTCACAGACAGTTCATTTATCAATATTCTAACCAGAACAGGCTCCTGCACACATCCCTCTGGTTTCTGCCCACCATCATGTTTGTTCACTCCTCTTCTCTTATTTTTTAATGTTTATTAGAAATGGTCAGGAAATCAAATGTGAGGAAATCTCCTGAAGGTGCTTTAGAAGCGTGGATACACCACACCAGCCAGTTCACCCTATTCAACTCCTTCCTGACTTCTTCAAATAAGTCCACCAAGCCTGCAAGGTAAGGCATAGTCTTAAAAAAAAGACACGTGGACTCTGCCCTAATTGAGCATATTTATCCAGGTGTCTGTTCTTTGTGATATTAGCATGCTATTGAAGCCAAGGACAGGCATCAGGATTCCGTATTTGGACTTCCATGGTTCTGCCTGAAACTGACTTTTGTTCAGCTGGTATCATATCTGATGTCTTTGGGTGTGTGAGGCAGGTTTAAGAACATTATCCACCACTTTCAGTAATCAAACCATTTCATTGGTGAGCTCTTTGAGCTATTGGCTGAACACCATCTTCATCCTGAAAATTTGCTACTTTTGTCTATCTTCTGAAGGACAAAAAAACCTCTTATCTATTTTATAGTCAATGCAGTATCACACAGATTTTGTAATGAGGTGTCCCACAAAAAAGAGTCTGATCAGGGGAATTGCTCCTATTTTTCCTGTTTTGTGTATTGGTGCTAAGGTGCTGTTCTGCTTCTTGGCAATAGCCCCATGGAACCTGAGCATTCTTTTCATATCCTGATCATTCACAGACCCGAAAGACTCTCAAGTGAGCCTGTTTCCCTGACATGCTTCACGTTACATTATTATCCTTTTGCCAAGAGCTAGGAGAGCAAAGTGATAGGATTCAGAAGTCCATGAGAATAATGGATAATAGAAAACATTTAAAAAATATTCTGTGGTGTTTTGGCAATTCCTTGCATCTCAAAAATGGAGCTACTAATGATCAAATACCATTTGTGCTTTCTGTCTCCTCATTTTGCAAACTTTTTTTCCCCTCTGGATTTTAATGAAATGTTTACCACCTAGGTTTCCTGCCTTACAAAGCAGGTACTGTTCAGGGAGCAAAAAAAGATATATTAGCTAATCTTACACTGGGGGAAATCTTCAGTCTAGATCCAGGGCCAGCTGGACAATTCAAGTATTTATCATCATAAATTGCCAAGACCAAATCATACCAGAGTGCATTTATGGGACAGTGATAGACAGCCAATGTGATACACTCTTTCAAAGACCATGGATATGCTGACTGCTTTCTTCTGTGATTTTTCATGAGTAGGATTCAAATGTTTAGTTACCAATTCAGAAAAACCTAATGTTCCTTTAAAATGCATGTGGCATTAGAAAAGCTCTGGAAGGAACTCAGCCTATTCCTATTTCAGTAGGATTCTTTTACTCTAAGTAGATTATCATAAAGCGATATTGGCAATTTCCAAGGCAATTGCACAGGGTACAACTCTCTCCATCAGCTAAGCAGACATAATTAGATTGAAAACCTGGGTGCATTAGTCTAATCCAATACTATACAGAAATGTACAATCAGTTATACATCATATCATCTCAGCACTGTGTCAAATCAATATCTGCTTTCAGCAGGAAAAATGTGCAGGTTGTGCTGGAGATATGACTAATGGGAATGCTATTTGGAGTGCTTGGAGTGAAGTTTGCACTGTAAGGAATGATGACAATTGGTTTCATCTGGAGTAATTACAGCTCAGTGGCCAACAGTTAAGCAATTACTCAAAGGAAATCCTCTTGAGGGAAGCATATCAGCTTTGAGAAGAAAACACAAACAATATAAATTCCTTATGTGTGGTAGAAAAACCTCTGCTCTTCCAAAAGAAATAAAAAGCAATGAAACCAGAAGAAAGGGCATTTCACCAAGCCCCACAGAATTTCATGTTTTCTATGTGAAAAAAATTCCTAAACCTTGCAGTGTCGGGTTTGGACTCCATGATGCCATGAACTTCTTGAAAAGATAGAGTGAGAGAGGAAAGGCAGTTTTGGCAATGTGCTCAGTAATCTGCATTTCTAATGCACCACGTCTGCATTGGGTAAGGTATGCATGCCATGACTGTGATTTATGATACACACTTCATGAAGCATTGTGGGAATGTTGTCTCTTGAAGTTATCTTAGAATGGTTCTGACCTCCAGGAAGGCCATTTTAAGCACAAAAACCATACTATTTCAAGAACATGCATAGGCTATGAATTCAGGACATTCCCAGGGTGGCAACAGAGGCATTTTGCACATGATAATTCAGAATGCAACTCCAGAAAGTGAGCCAGTAGGACAAGGATGTTAATAATTAGACATATGTTGGAGAAAGAGTTCTTTATTATCAAAACCCCTTTGTTATGATGTAAGGAGCCAAGAAAGACGAGGAAAAGGAACTCCTGTAAAAAAGAAAGAAATGTAGTGCCAGGTGGTGTTCCCAAGTCTCTTTTTTGGATTAAAAGACCACTTCCCATTTTGGTCTTCTACAGACATAAGCAGAAGCCTTGATGCCAGTCTATCAAACCTGTGCAGAACTACACTGAGGAATTAACTGTTCAATAAAGCCCTGTTTGCATTGTAGGATTCAGCCTGCAGGAATCAGGTCTTTTAACAAAACCTATCGACAAAGCGTACAAAGCAAAGACATTGCGGTTTTTTTTTTTTTTCTTTTAGTTTTTCCAAGACTACCTTGAAGTGAAATCACAGATATGGCACTGCATAAATAACTTCTGCTATTTCTTTTACTTGTAACCCAAATGAGCATCAATTCACAAGAAGAAAAAAAGCCATCTTTTGTGAAGTGCTTTTAATAGCTATGGAAAAATGAAATACTTGGCACAAAGAGACATAAGGGTATTTTACTGCTGAATTTCAGTACCTACAGTATGCATAAGAGCTGTGAAGCACAGATTTTTCAGACAGGTTTGGGAAGTTTCCAGACAGGTATTATAGCAGGGCTTATTGCAAACTTTACCCCCTCCTTTAGGGACAGCAGAGGACTCTGACATAGGGGAGCTTCTGAACTACTTAGTCAAACCTGCTTTGATGAAGCTTCATTTCTTCCTAGATAGCTCTAAGGTATTATCTCCATCCAAATAATAATTTTACATTTGTTTAGAACTTTTTAAACTGCAGAATCCTCTCTTTCTTTATTTATTTAATATGAAGAGAATTTTAACCCTCAAAAAAAAAAAAAAAAGAGTATTCTCAGTGGAGTTGAAATCTACCTTGAAGAATTGCTGCTAAGATTAGCCTGTGTATTCAAGCTCCCAGAAAATAAAGAGCATTTTATCACATATATTTATTATAACTAAATAATGCTTACTATATATAGAATACAGTACCTAATATCTGTCTCAGTACAGACCAGGCAGATTAAGTCTGAGTTTAACTACCATAGCATTTTTCATTGGCTGAACTATGTTCTTACAGAGATCGTAATTTTGGCACTGATGGCAGTAGTAATTTCTTCAGTAAATCACAATACACTCCCTAAGTGGAAAGGGCTTTGCAATTTCCCAAATGAATGGAAAAATAATTTTGCAGGATCAGTAAAGGTAGCAATAATTGTTATAAGGCTTATTGTAGTTTATGCAAAGAACCTCACTTGTTCAACACAGACTATCAGAAGTAGAACAGCATAAAAGTGGAATCCATAACAAACATAAGTGCAGCATAGTTTAAAATAACAACTTTTTTTATTGCTGAAAAACAGGAGAGTGTAGAAAGTGATGAAGTGACTGCTTCAGAAGCAACGAAGTGCAGAATGTCAGGTCACTTCATCGTGATAGCAGTGGGAATAACTTTTTCCAAGGTCCACTTAGGATTAGGCTATAATTGGTAAGAGCAAAAGGGTATTAAAATTTTTTTCTAATTAAAAAGGCCACTGATATCCCAATACACAGAGATATTAAAATGTTTCAATAGCTGTTCTTAGCTGTACGTCTAGGTGCAGAGTCCCTTAATTGTTGTCTACTTCGTTGCTTACTTTGAAGGCAACATGGAATCACACCAGGAATATTGGAAGATATAAAAAAAATTTAGCCATAGAACAGTGCATATTAATATAGCATGAAAATTAATATTATTCTAAATAATCTCCTAGTCCACATACTGCAGAATACAAAAAGGGAAGCTGTATATGGCTCATTATACAGCCTTGAATGTATATGATGAAAATTTAAATTATCTCTTCCATTTTTGCCAAATGCATTTTTGAATTACATAGCAGTTTTCATTTTGTCATCCTTGAGTGCACAGAAATGTTGAGGAACTTCTCTGCAATGTATTTACCTCCAAAACCCTGCAAATAAAGAGCCTGAAAATCTTGATCTTCTATTAGAAGCTGTTTTCATATTTTAGGCTTCAGCTACTTATTTGGCTAAGACAGGGATGATGAAAACACGTTTTGAATAACTGAGACTTCATTCTATACTCTTCTATACAATGATGACTTTTATGATGTCTTAATACCAGAATAACAAAAGCTTGTAATGCTGTAGTTGATGAAATACAGAAAGTTTTTTCCTTGAAATGATGTTCAGAAAATACGAAGCATTTCTGAAAGTCCAAAAAAAAAACCAGGTACAAATTGCTCACAAACAGAACAACTTGTGATCACTTCAGTGCCATGTATGGAAATCTGTGTTCTGGAATAAACTAACATTCTGCCTTCCCCTCATTGTTGTTTCATATCTCTGAAGTTTATTTTTTGCAATCCAACCAGAAATTCAGGACTAGAAAGAATATATTTCTTCTGTCAACAAACTTGGGCATTTTACAAAAAAGATGCTGAATATCAATTCTCTTAAGACCTCACTTTGAATAAGTTAGTTTCAGTTGTACACAAACAGATTTTAATGAACTGATGAAAACATAAAGGTAAGCTTAAATTTAAAAATTTAATTTTATGCAATGGAATTATTTAGATGAAGGCATTGAATGTACATTGGAGAAAAATTAGATGTATGAAACAGTGTTTTTATAAATGTTCCTTTTGGGGTTTTTTTTTCTGTTTTTTTTTTTGTTTTTTTTTTTTTCCCAGGTGATTGTCCCTGGGGCTGGGACTCACTTTGTAAATCTTTAAACTATCACTAAAATCTAAGAACTAGCAATTCAGGATGACAGTGTAATATTCTTTAAAGAGCCCAGGCAGTAGCTGAGAGAGATTTCAAATGTAAAGTGCTGCTCAGGATGACTTTATGTTGTCTTTGTCTATACACTCTTGTTTTCAACATTATAATCAGGAATGAAACCACTTGTCTTACCAGAATAAACTTGTAGTGAATTTAAGGTGTTCTGATGTTAAAAGTGACTCGTGGTACAGCTGGTAAACCTGACCACTTTGTGTAGATAACTGAGTCTCTTCTAACATAACTTTTTACTCTTTTGTTAAAGGCACTCCCACCAGCTCCCACATTCTCACTTTCAGTTCTCTGCCCTCTCAGTTCTCTTGATGTAACTGTGGGTACTGACCTGCCCTTAAGCAGGATCAATGAAATGAAGCTAGTTTTTAAAAAAAACTAAAATCTACTAACGTGTTCTCTGGGGGAATGACAGCCTTGCCCTCCAGAGCCAGACCTGCCTGCAGGCACCTGGCAAGGCTGAGGGCTGATTTGAGAGACAAGATTCAGCACAGACCAGTGTCCCTGGAACTCCAGTGATGGAGGAAACAGCTGGCACTCCCAGCACCCTCAGCTTTGCTCAGACCATGCAGACTTCAACACCTTTGACTTTGACAGGGAGATGACAATTCCTCTTAAACTGTCTCTGGCTGTTGGCTTTTACAGGGAAACCTAAAAGGGTCATGTAGGTGCTTTTATATAGCCATCCAGATGCTAGCTCTGAAATGCTGCTATGCCAGAAATGCACATTTGTGCTTTAGACAACATATTTTTTAGACTAAGCCAACATATTTTTTAGACTAAGCCATTACAGTGAGCATGTCACTCAGTGTAAGTACTGAAAATGCCCTGCAGCATTTAAACTTTTCTGGAAACAGCTGTTACCAGCAGTCCAGACTTCTCTTTGATAGTAGCTGAAATTATGACTACTTTTACATTATTTAATGTCCATCTCTGCTGGTCAATACTTGATTTAACTACTGGCATATTGTTCCAGGTAGCAGTGCACTGTGACAGGTCAGTGAAACTATAAAAGCAGTCAAGGAGAATAGTTAGTCAGGGAGTAATTAGCTGGTAGCTTTGGTAGCAAACACATTTAACTGAATAAATAAAAGATGGTAGAAGTGATCTAACTTGTTCCTCTCCAAGGAACAGTATAAAGGCTGATCATGCATTTGGTGCTGAGCACCACAGGATGAACCTATAAGAAAAGTAACTCCTTGGTCACAGAACACTCTCATACTAGGGAGAAAATACTGTGAAGGAATTATCTGTTTAATCTAGCAAGTAAGGGCACAGAAAAAACCGTGAATATGGCGCTAAAGGACAGCAAATTAAAACTAAAAAGAAGACATAGGTTGTTCTGGGAGGAGTGATTGAAACGAACTATCTGGTGAAATGATAGATTCTCCATCTTTCAATGACTTCAGAGCAGGCATGTTCTCTGAATATGTGTCATTTTTTGCCAGTGACAAGTTACTCAGAGGGCAGTTTGAAGGGCAGTAGCTGATGAGCTAAAGATCCCCTCTGGCCTAAAACTCTCTAAACATGGTACACTGCCACAGATCTTACAGGCAAGGCACAAAGTACGAAGATGCCACAGCTTTCTTTTGCCAGCTACAGGAGAGAAGAGAAACATTAAGGGCCACAGTGCAAGCATAAGCCTGAGAGAAGTAAAGCTCCTGTGCAGGTATACCTGAAACAAAAAAGGCTGTGGGATGTAAATAGATTATGGTCCCAGGGTACAAAGAGGATGCATGATCTTCTCTGTGATGCTTTACACGAGATCCCCTATTAGCTTAAGTGTACATTAATTCAGATGCAATATGCATAAACCAGAGCAAATCCACAAAGCTGCAACTTGGAAACAGCTGGAGTACTCTTTAATTACAATGAACCCTTTCCATATGGGATGCTGGGGATCTGGGATGAAAATTAAAATCAATGCTGTAAAATGCTGTACTCGTAGTTGTGCACCTGCAGTCCTGAAGGCATGTGTGGCAGGTGCTTATCTGCATATCCCCATTTTGCTGGCCAATTCCCTAATTTTTCAAGGTGTAAGGCTCTGACAGTCAAAGGCTTGGTGCTTTACCACTGGGAACTAAATGTGCATCATTTCAAGGTCTTGACTCATGACCTAACCACACTGCAGAGTTGGTCACATCACCTTCCTATAGAGGAAAATACTGATTTCCAGCCTTGCCCTTGCACCCACATAACTCCCCTGTCTGGTTTGGCAAGGTGTATGGGCAGTTTCTGGCATGTGGTGGATTTTTATGCTCCCACAGAGAGACGAAAGTTAAACAGCAAAGAGGTGGTACTGTCTGATTTTCTCCTTGAAACAGGAAAACGTGGACCCATGTAGCTGCACCTCTAAAGTGTTTTTTGCAAACATCTTAACAGGATATCTAGGGGAAGGTGAGGGGGCCAGAGGAAGTCTCAAGGGACCAATTCACAGATCGCCCAAATCGCCATGGTTTTAGTCCAGCAGTAATATTTGTTTCCAATTTCATTCCCAGCCCCCCTCCCACTTTTTTTTTTCAATAGAGCTTTTGTAACATGCTATTTTGCTTGTACTGCTAAAATCATGTGTCCTTAATCCTCTTTTTTTCTTTCTAAATGGGAGTAAATGTGATCATTATCTTGCAAAGGCTCAAGTCTGTCATTTCCTTGGCATTGCTGTTACACTGATGGTATCAGTGGAAGAGAACAAGCTACTCTGAGCTATTACAGATTCAACATTAGCATAGAATCCTATTGATTCTCCATATCTTTTTTCTAAGGCTGAGCTACATGGTCAACCTATAACATAATCATTGACCATCAAGTTTAAATTGGAAGTGCTATAGCTTGTTTTCAGTTGTGTCAAAGTGGAGTGAATAGCAGGAAATATTCACAAATATTCCGTATGTTTGAGTGCTAAAAGTTATTTGTTTGCTCTATGGTGGATAGGCATTTTCAGATTGGTGCTTTTCAAGTGGGAGTTAGAGATATACAGTTGCTTGGGGTTTTTGTCTGCTAGACATTCAACAAGCAAGATTTCTTTCTAAAATGCTCTATTCTATTCTGTCCTTAAGACCTAGCCTTGATTACCTGCAGGCAGCCCAGAAGGAGTTATTTAGGTATTAGGTATTTTTCTCCAGTTTTCATCTCTTTTCCTTTACTTTGCTGTCAAAGGTCTGCTCAGTGTTAAGTATGTCTCTTCTTTTTGTTTAGCTTTATTATGATGAAATGTGGCTCAGTGGCTCGGTATGCTCTATTGCTTCTTGAATTAGGCAAGTTCTGAGTGGATTGTTCTTTGAATGTTGCCTGCAGACTCATGAGTACATCCTTCCCTGGGGATGTACATAATCTTCTTCTTTCCCATCAAAGGGAGTGTAATTACAACAGAGGGTGGTGTGACAGATGTGGGTATTATAAACAGACTATCAGTGCTTTCTGAATGACTCAGGCATTAGTTTCCCCTCCTACCAAACACCAATGGAATGTTCTCTGTACCTCTAAATAGTAAATCAGAATCTTGGTATCGGTTCTCATTCATTCCAACACTGTATCACTGTATTTTAGCCAAGTACCAGTAACTGTAAGTTGCAATGTGTGTGATCCCTCCTCTCTTCCTCTGTCTGCTCATTTATTGCTGCCTCCCTTGCATTTCTTTAGTTGCAACTGGGAGCCTTTATTAATTTTCAAATGCAAATCTGTCTAGATTTGCTCTTACCATGTATGTCATCCAGTCTTTCATTTACTGCCTTTTTATTTCTGGGTGCTGTTTATTTTTCTATTAATAGAAAACTGTCTTGAACTTTTGCACCTTTTTTACTTTGTGTGTTAATGTAGCTGTTCAAATCACACAGCTCATGACTTACTTCTCCTCAGAGTCCACTTTTTTATTATTACACATATGTAGTGAAATTGGAGAAGCAATCTGCCTTCCAGTACATTTTACACTTACATGAACATACAGACTGAAGATGTTTTATTCCTAGAGGTTCCACTTTCTTGTAATTCATTTCATGCCAAATAAAATGAAGGGCTACCCATTTTACCTCTGACCTGGAAACTGAAAAACACAAGAAAGCTCCAAAACGAAACAAAATCTCCATTGATGTTTAAATGCCTTCTTTTTAAGGGAAGAAAAGAACAGTAAATATACATTTTTCTGCATCCAAATGCAAATGGAGCTAGAGAAACCTAATGTCCATGTACGTTTTAAAGCTATTCTGACAAATATAGCTCTGTTTTTTATCTTTGTCCCACTGAGATTTGCACCACTATAGTACGGAAAATATTCATTAATATTCTTGCATATAAAGGCAGCTCTCCAAATTCTTCTGAATTCTCTCTTATTTTATTTTATTTTATCACTCAGAAGTTCAAAGTCTGCTGTCTGGGCAAGTATCCTAGTACACTTTGTTGTTACGCAAAGGGAATCCTGTTTTCTCTTGCTATCCTGCAGTATGAGGAAGATGTGTTTCTGCCAGTGCTGAATGCTCAGCACCTGTGCCTGAGTCCTCAATGAGACCTTGGAGGCTGAAACCCAGCTTTACAGGTAACTGATGATCCAGCCTTGGGAAAGACAAAATTTGAGTCTCTCTCCCCTACTCTGCTTTCAGTGTCTCCTGTCTCCAGGTTTGGACTCCCAGTTCTCAGCCACAGCCCCAGCACTTGAAGGGTTTAACAGACAAACTTCTACCCCTGGCTGGAAAACTCTACCTCTCTATGAGAGCTGAGAGAGCACAAGTGCCTGGTCCTTCTGATTAACTCCACCCTCTCTGCCTCTCCTAACCTGGGACACCAGGTTGGCACTGAAGCTGCTGAGATGCAGAAGTGTGTGCCACGCTGCTGATGTGGAGAGGGCAGCAGAGGCACAGCTGGAGGTGCAGAGACACAGGTGGGCAGCCCTGGGCTGGAACACCTTCATCTTGTACAGCCTGTAGGCCTGAACATGACAGTCCCTCTATTCAGTACATAACTGCGCCATGGACACACCAAAGAGAGCCCAGCTGCTGACCCCTTAAACACTGCAGTGTGCAGCTTTCTGTCTCTGTATGAATCTGGACCTTGGAGAAGTGAATCTGAGCGCTTTAAGCAAACACTGGCTTCTCTCTTCCTAAAGCTGCAGAGTTGCTTTGCGAGTATTGCACAATCCTAAAGCACAGACTGAAACTTAGTGGGAGCTTTTCCGGTGTTTCTTGCAGGTATGTCTGTGTATGTGTGCAGGAAATGCAAGGGAACTGCCTAGTAAAGAATTCCCTAGTCCAATTCTCCCTCTAGCCCCGTCCCAACCCTTCCAGGGTAATGGTCCTTGCAGGAAGCAATTTTTAAAAGCTTTTTCACCATGTGGAGAAATAGGCCATTTCACACAGCTCCTGGCATCCCAACCCAGTGCAATGGGATCCCTCAGGCCCTCCTGTATGAGTCCAGACATGGAAATGTGGGCTAAGTCTCCTTCTGATAACTTGTTTCTGTTGCAACAGTTTTCATGGGAAATGCAAACATTATGGACTCCATCTCAAACTAAGTCATGCTCTAAACTGTCTTGCAGCACTGGTGTTAGTCTGATGCCATACATGCCATTCCATGATCAGGAACAGCCTCCTTTATGCAAAAGAATACCTCTGTCTCTATGGGACAGGGGACATGGGACATGCCAGTCCTTCAGGGAACAGAAATAGGGGGATACAGCTCCTGGTTCCAGTCAGATGCTGCAAAAACTGAACTTATGTCTTGTTCCTAGCAGCAGCTTTGTGAGTGAATTGGTGGGTAAGATTTGTTCGCAGTTGTATAGGAAAATTGTGAGCAACAGTCTTGACTGGAGAAGAAAGACCTTCATTTGCAAGGTAATTGATTTGGGATAAATCACATGAGTGACTCCGACCTCCTTCAGTGCAGCTGTTTACATGAGGTGCCACCAAAACAAGAAACAGGAAGGAAGGACAACCTGAAAAGAACGAGGTGAACAATTTTCTTTCTCAGTGGCTGCTGTTGCTGGGTTGGCTGCATAAGTGACTGTTCAGCTATGCAGTCTGTTAGAATGAAATTCTCAGATCCAAGCATTTTTTCCACATTTTGGGTTCATATTTACATTTGTTAAGGTTAATAGACCTGACAATTTCTTCATGTTCTCACCAGGGAGCAGTCACTGACAAACCGTGGGAGAGACTGAAACAATATTCTCCACAGAAAGTAAAATCTGTGCCTCACAAAGCTGTTACACATTCCTCCCTAGTAACAGTCCTCAGTCCTTGGTGGTGAAAATCAAGGTAGTGCCCCTGAATTTACCTCAGCAATGCCAGTTCACACCACGTGTAGATCTGTCGGCTTATCCTCGTTACTTATCTTCCTCATTGTTCCAGTAACTGCAGTGGGGCCTTAGCATTTCCTAAATCCACTGTGTTCTTTCCTTTTCTTCTGGAGTGTTTTGCTTTCTATTTCTTCTGTGTTTGTGCTACAAAGCCCCAACTTCAAGTATTCTATCTTGCCTTTTAGATGCCATGCGCAAAAAGCCATTTTTTAAAAGCACAGGTAAAAAGTAGGCATCAGGCAAGAGGTGCCTTTGGCTACTTGTAATGGTGCATGGCTTTAAAAAGGAAATAGTACAGGAAGCCAGGAAATTCCTTCAGGAGAGAACTGAATTGAATTTTTAAGGTTAGTACATAATCTGGGGAGGTATGAGTCTGCATTTTTTCTACTGGCATCAGGGCTCTTAGGATATCTGAGGCAGGGACATTACTGAGTCCAAGACTCTATGCTTTCAGCTTTCTTCCCCTTCCCAGACTCCACGGAGAACTATCCAGGCAGACTTTAAAATTCAAGAATTTTAAAACTAAAACCTAAGCAGTAACCTCTTTTGAGCTGAGCTGAAGTAAGTGGCCATATGCCTGCTCCTAAACTAAAATAAACGTGAGCTAAAATGCATTAGCTAAATTGAGCAATTCAAGATAAAATATTTTCTTTGCATTTAAAGCAGTATAGGTGGCATAGGCAGGTCCTGTGACTAAGCTGACATGTAATATCCTGCCACTGAGGGAACCAAATCCAGTACGTGAGTCCACATAGAAAGTACTCTCTCTTTCCCTTATTCCAGGTTCAGTACAAAGAGGCAGGAACTGAAAACTGGTAAAAGTCTTTAAAAGTCCTGCTCTGCAGACTAGGTTTTAGAAAGACTCGTCCCCAAACCTCACCTGGTGTTTTATAAGATGGTTTCATGGCATTCCTTTGTGCTCTTGTCTTTAATGAAGCCTGGCTCAACCAATGCAGTGCTCACCAGGGAAAGATCTTCCACCACAATGCCTTAACTTTAGAGATCTCTGTAATAAATGTCTCCCAAAAGTAGAGGATAGTTGTAATAGCATGACGTGGTCAAATTCTTGCTCTTAGCAGCCTTGTGGGGAAAAGGGTGAGTTGGCCTTTGTTAGCATTGGCTTCTGTGACAGGTCCTACTGCTTTTTCTGTGGGAGTCCAAGTAACAAATGCTGCACATGGCCGAGTACTAATCATAGTTGTTTATCTGTAGATCATCCTTCCTTACACCAAGCCTATCTCATTTCTCTGCCTCCTGCTCCACCCTCTGACATTTTGGAAGCCCAGGAACAGAAATGTTATGGCTCGCCATCAGTGCACCTTTATAATCTGATGTCATATCTTGTTTGCTATGTGGTTTTTGTTTCATCAGGAAGTTCTAGTGCACATCCTCTCTGCAAAGTTTTAATTTAGTCCTTTGTCGGACAAATCTCATATGGTGACTAATGCAGGAAGAGAGATTTGGTAAAAGTCAAATAATGTCTCAAAGATTTGGCCCCAAGTGAAATAACGCTAAATATAAATGCAAATAGGAAAGGTAGACTGGGGGAGAGAAAAAGTGCTGGCTTGCGTACAGCTTTTCTTCAGAGATAAATAAATTCAGAACATTTTTAGATACAGGCTGAATAGAGTATAATGCTGTATTTGTCCTCAGCTTTTATCACAACTGAGAAGAGTGAAAAATTGCCTCATCTGTAAGGGCTGGGAATATAATGAGCAAGAATGAGCTTCTCTGTCAGTCCTAATAGCTTTCCCTCTGAACAGATAGCTGCAGTGGGGGAGATGTCACTTCTTCCTGCAGTTACCAAATAGCACTAGTAAACCACAAGTTTGCCACTGCAACTCAGCTGGCTAGTAAGAAATAGAGACCCCTTCCCTGGTAGGCTCTGGAGCATTGCCTACAGGCACATAAATACAGCTACAGATGCACATAAAGAAAAGCACAAATATAAATGCATGCAGAGAAGAGAAAAAGGCTAAAAAACATATAACCTACAAACTCTTGTGCTCCAACATTTTAAATACATTACATAAAACTTTACTTCAACTAAACTTTGCGTAGGGTAAGACCAAATTTGCTTAAAATATCTCTCTATATTAATACATATACCTAAAATACTGAATATGTATGTAAAAATATATATATATTCACGTATGTACTATGTATATATTCACAAATTCATTTGGAGCAGCACTGAAGATGTTAAGTCCCTAAGACCCCAAGGTTTGTTTAACATCTAAACTTAAAGAATAGTAGTTCATGTTCTTACATACCACTAGATGGTGACTTGTGTAATGAGTTGTTGAATTCTATCCTACAGTACATTTCTCTTTTTATTGGGATGAGACAGAATCACAACATTACTGTCTGCATTGTTAATAATTTACCATGAAGGATATTTCTATAAACATCCCGCTGGTTATAGGGGTCTAAGGAAAAGCTATGGAAAGAAAAGGTGAACATGGTTCCTACTAAATTCTATTATTCTATTATTCTATTTGGGATTTTTGATATCTTTGTACAATTCAGAACTTTTGTTTTGTTAATAGGGGTTGCAGGATGTCACATACAAATGATTAGGCTCCAATTCAGATGTCTCCTGAGACAAAAAAGCATCCAATTACAATTATGTAATGCCATGTGCATCAGCTTGTATAAACAGTAAGCTTTCACACATCAAGCAAAACTGCCTCCCCCATGTGTGTTGTGTTCCCACTCAGAGCAACCTCTCATTTTAGCTATCTGCTATTAAAAGGCTACTTCAGAATCATACTTGGCACCTTTCCCTTCATGGTTGCAGCTACCACATCAAACAAAAGCGCTTTGTTTGGCAGCTGTAGTCTCGTTCTTCAGCTGGGCAGGGGATCAGAGTCTTATCAATAACAGGCTGTACCAAAGACTCACTCACTGCTTTCGTCCAGTGACACTTGTTGCTATTAATACCCTTCATCTGGCACAAATGAGGACAGCCTTTAGCCACAGATAAGTGGTGAAAGGTCAATGATATCTGTGCACTGAATAAGGAAAAGTAATATTTCTCTCTGTCCCATTAATGCATCATTGAGAGTGGAAGATATTTAGAGCTGAGTTTGTCTAAAAAGAGGGGACCTGTCTCCAGTTGTTTAGCACAGGCTGCCAATCTTTGTCAACAGCAATGCAAGTAATAGTAATAATAATTCACTGCAGTAAGGGCCAACTTCCTGTAGTTTGGTTGTTATTTAACAGACAGTGATTTCAACAGGCTTTCAAAAACAACTGAAGAATAAGATTGTCTTGAAGATCGTGGTTCCTGAAAATCTGACTCCATGAAGGAGACCTATAAATCTGCACATAGAAATCATTTTTGGCCTATAAAATGGACCCCCTTTCTGTACGTGATTAGTAGGTGGTCTGTAATGGCTATTCCTGTAATTTGTAGCAGGAGTGAGAGTAGATATCCCCTTGCTTCACCTGTACTGTCCTGATGGATGACTGCACTACAGGGGTCTTGTTCTCTCCACCAAATCAAATTTTCTTTTCTCATCAAGCAAACTTCAGCCTGTGAACTAGCAGTTGTTTTCTGTGAGCATTTACACAAGCTAAAATTTCCTTGTGCAAAAGGAAAGCCAAACCAGGTCTTGGCTGAATCAAAATGTGCTCGAAGAACACATTTGAACATCCTTCTGGTCTTCACCTATCTCCACTGTTGATTGATCTGTTATAGCAAGGCCTTGTGTGTGGCTGGACTCCAAGCATTTCTGGTACAGTGTTTATTAATGCCTTGCCAAGATGAAACATTTCTGAAACAAGATTAGCATCAGTATTTACAAGCAGAGGGTTAGCTCTAGAAATAACTCAATCAAAAGATGTCAGAGCAGGCAGCTATTCATGGGAAATTATTTGCAAGGGACACATTCTCCCCTCCTCAGTTGTGCCTAATGTTTTCTTCCCACTATCAAATTCACTCTCCAGTTCAAAGCTTAAATGAGGAAAATACATAATTGCTTCCTAGAGTACAGCTCTGTTTATTTTCTGCTACCTTTCTGCTTGCAAAACTGCCTATTGATTTCTTAGCGTGTGTATTTCTGTCCTAATGACTAATGACTAAGCCTTAAGCTGTGCCAACCCTGGAAAAACAGGTTGTGTCTGTGCCACACTGTAGTGGACATAAGAGGAATTTTTTTTTATTTAATCGATATAATCGCTGATCGCGTCTTGCTAAGCAGAGACTGTTTTTATGTCCAGTTCTGTGGGGACAAAAGGAATGGGAAAAATACTGGGAGAGCAGAAGCTTTGGAGGCACATGGAATTTATCCTGAGTCCATAAACTATAGGTCAAAGACTATTTGTATACCTTGGAATATCCTAAATATGAACATGGTTATTAGATCTAGCTTTCTACCCTGACAGGGTGTGTATTTGAGAGATCCAGCAGTCCTTCATTTTTCATTCTGAGGAAACAACAGCCAGTGCCCTGGCTATCAGAATGGATATACAGGCAAGCCTTGTGAATGTAATATAGCTAATTTTCAATGTTCTGCTGGGAGCCTGGTGACACTGTAACCTGAACCCTTGATATGACCAAAACTGGCCTCAGGCAGAATGCATGTCTTTTGAAGTAAACACACAAAAAGCAATAACAAAACCCAAACCCAACCCCAACAGAAAAGCAAGTAAAAATCTTGGATAAGGGCAAAGCAAAAATAAAATGGTGAGTATTCCTTATCTGGTTTGAAACAAGAGCTTTTTCTAGACCCTAATCTATATTCTACCTCTCTTTTCACTACAGCTTGTCAGATGAATTTTGAAATGCAAGTAAAAAATTGGTAGTTTAAAAAAATTGCTCCCATTAAACTATTTTTGAGGGTTATAATCTAGTCAAAAAATATGTTCTAAATCTAGCTCGCTTTTACTAGCTAAAGGGATTTTTAAAGAGTGATATGCTATACAAAACTATGCATGCACATGCCTTGTAACTGGTATCAGCTGAAGAGTTAATCCTTATAGAAAATGTGCATAGCATCGACTAGAGCTCGTGTGATTTTCTGTTTTCCTGTTGAATAAAGGATCTGGGAACAATGAATGCGATACATTGCTGCTACTAATGCTGTAGCCTGTCCCTTTGTTTAATTACTGCAATTAATCTTAATCTGTCTTTGTTTGGCAACAGCTAGGTTGGGAAGAACCAGCTGAATGCTTTTCAAAGAGACTGCTGTTTTGATCACTAAGCTCACAATCTTTTCTTTGGCAGATGAAAATATTCAGCATTTTATCGCAATAAGGGTATATGCTGTATGGTTCTCCAAAATACAATTGTGTATTGCTAAGAGAGTGGGAAAAATATTTGCTACAAAGGGAATTTTTTTGTATACACAGTAGAAAAATGAAATTCAGTGTGTCTAGAACATTTTGCCCTGTTCTGTCTATAAAAATGACACAGCTGTGTTTCACATTGTATGAACCACTCACACAAGCATTTAATTCACTCATTGTAAATTGAGCTACATAAAGATGATGTAATAATTAGGTCTGAAACAGATGGAAGTCCTACTTTAGATAATACAATCACTAAAATAGCATATGCTGGCTTCCTTCAATTCTATACATTTTAGTCTGTAAAGCTGTACTTCTGATCAGATGACATTTGCTGAAAATAATAGAATAGGCAAGGTTTGCAGAAAATTTTCTGAGACAGAAGATCTTCATTTTTTTCAGTACTGCAATTTTTTAGGCATTGCTGTATACATGTAGAACACCATGTACAATTACTTGGTTGTGATTCTAGGAAAATACAGTGAAGGAGTAACAAGCTCATGGAAACAAGCTTAATTTTTTCCACTGAGTGTCAGTGAGTATAACTTTACCCCATACAGGCTGAAGGACCATGAACTACTATGGTCTTGGCTGGGCAAAGATCAGCCACATGGGTCATCTGCTCTTTACCTACCCTTGATTATGTGAAGAACAAGACTGTGAACACACAGGGAGGAGGGAACACACTGCCCGGACTGTCACACCTGCAAAGGTAAGTCCTGTGTTTCAGATGGGTCTCCAGCATCCCTGTAAGAAGAAAACGTTCTTTTGCTTTGTTTCCAGTGTTCATTCTTGCAAGAGCCCAACTGAGCAAAGTTTGTACTGCTTTCAGCTCCTCTGGACACAAACAAGAGGTGGTACCCCATCTGCCATAGCAGAACTTCACCTGGGAGAAAACTGGAATGCAGCATTTTGCAAAGCAGACATTGCCTCATGAGTGACCAGGTAAACTCAGCTTCTGCAGGTTTCAGTGACAGCTTTGGTAAGAAATTACTGGGTGTGGTGGCAAAGACATCAGGTATTGTAAAAGCTGCAGAATAAAATTGGTCACATTTGCCATTTCTATTTGCTAAACTCTAGGGATATAAGAACATGCCAATATTTGTGCCAGCATTGTATGGCAGTGGATAGTGTGCTCAGATCCCGGGATCTGGATGATTTTCTTTTCAAAGTGACTGTATGCCTGATCTCTGTTCCAAAATATTTTAAATAAGAAGAAACCACCTGGATCTCCTGACCTTCTTCATGTCTATTTTTCTTCAGCATGGGAAGGACATGAACCTGTTTGAGCAGAGGAGGGCCACAAAGATTATCAAGTGGCTGGAGCACCTTGGCTAGGAAGACAGGCTGAGAGAGTTAGGGTTGTTCAGTCTGGTAAAGGGAGAGCTCCAGGAAGATGTGATAGCCCCTTCCAGTACCTAGAGGAGGCCTGCAAGAAAGATGGGTGAAAAACCTTTCAGCTGGGCCTGTTGTCATAGAACAGGGGGAAACAGTTTCAAACTGAAGGACAGTCTATTTAGACGAGCTACAAGGAACAAGTCTTTTACAATGGGGTTGGTAAAACACTGGAAAAGATTGCCCAGAGAGGTGGTGGATGCCCCATCCGTGGAAAAATTCATGGTCAGGTTGGATGGGGCTCTGAGCAACCTGACTAGTTGAAGATGTCCCTGTTCTCTGCAGAAGGTTTGTATGAGATGGCCATAAAAGTCCCTTCCAACTGAAACCATTCTATGCTTTTATCTCTGTGCTGTGCTGTGATGGCCAGTTGTGTCTCAGTTCCGCTTGCTGTGAGGTGAGATTTTAATATTTACACATTGTGCTGCTTACAGCTACGTTACACAACTCAGTCAAGATTCAGGGAAAACTGAAAGGGTTGCATGGGTTTTTTGGAAAATGTATCAGTGTCTGTAAAATCAATGTGCTGCGGTTTTATGTTGATGCACGATTTGGTGTTGGCTGGATCAGGCACGTAAGGCTGAAGAAATCCCTCTTTGGACCTATAATCCCAGTCTTTTAACAGAGGGCTCTCTGCTCCAGGGAGTGCAGTCATGTTCCCATTGCTCATGAGACCATTGCTCAGATTCAGTATGAACGAGAGCAGATTAAAGAAGGAGTTAGCATTAATACCCCTCAATTTCATCAGCACAGAGTCACCCAGCTGTGTCTGGGAGGCCACCACATGCTCCCTGGAGACCCAGTCCAGCACTAGGAGTACACGTGCTTGTGTTTTGCCAAATGAACTTCAGTCTGTTCTTGCAAGATGTCCTCCATAAGGATGCAACTCTAAATCACATAGATGCACAGAAAATTACTCCGTGAGTGATTAGTTCAAATCTAAGGATTTTAAAAGCAAGACATGGTGGTTTTGTTCCCTTGAGAAAACATTCAGCATTTATTTATTATTATGAACAAACACCAGCAGATTATAATTACTATTTTCTTTTCCTATTACCATGGCAATCAAAAACACTATAGAGCAAACCTGCCTTTGGCCCAAGGAGTTTACAGGCCAGGCATAAGGCAAGAGCTAGTAGATAAAAGTGATGGAGGTGTCAAAGTTGTCTCAGAAGTGACTTTAATAAATAGATGCTTTATTTTAATATCATTCTTAAAAAAAAAAAAAAAAAAAAAAGAAAAATTAGAAGGAATTAAAATTTCAGGATTGAACATAGTATTGTATCTGACCCCAAAAGTGAGCTTGTTATAAGTGCCTGAAAAAATGGAAAGGAAATGAGGAGCTGGATTTTTCACAGAGCTGTTGTAAATCCCAGCGTTGGTATCTCTCTTTCCCAGTGACTCACAAATAGGCATCTTCTGTCAAGACTCTTGTCTCCCAGGAGGAGAAGAGCACAAACACACTGTAAGGCTTTGTACAGTTTTAAGTTTGGGATAAGGGTGTGTTCATAAGAGGGGCTGGAATCAGACATCCAGGTCATGCCAAAGAAGTTTTCATGCATCCTATATGCTAGACCCTAGCATTTCTGCTACATTTGTGATGCATGCTCTGTAGAAAAAAAGTATTTTGTGTAAGCTTCAAAAAACAGTTTTCTTTACTGCTGCCCTTTATCTTCACCTGTCAGTCATGCTGCTAACTGCAGGCAGAGGCTTGTTTAGCATACTGCAGAGATGTGTCCCTTTGTTTGGTTTACAGATTCTTCACCAAGGACTTGTTTGTTATCTGGCATTATTAAGCAGCTGATTTTGCAGGAGCACATTTGAGCCATGGGTTTTTTGCCAGCAGTTTGTAATAAGCCAAGAAAGAGCAACAACATATAATCAAATCCATTATGACTACATTAAGATTACAGTAGAGAAAGGAAATTGAACAAACAAAAGTATTGCAGAAGTACAGCTAAGAACAATGAAGATATCTGAGTAATGTTGTAAACACTTATTACTACTTACATAAGGTCCACATGTCTGTGTACTCTCAAGCCTGAGACTGAACAGACTTTCCTTTTAAGGCTGTGCTCAGATAAGGTCAACCTCTGTTAATACGGAATCATATCAAATAAAATTTGTTTCTCAGCAGCTCTCTTAGAAAAACTGAAAACATTCCTTAAGTGGCCAAATTCTCCCTTCAGTCCAGACAATTTTTATTATTGAAGAAACAAGAGAAATGCAGGTAGGATGATAAAATCACAGAGGAATATATCAACCTCAGGAAAAATAAATATTTAATATGGAAAAATCTAGAATTTAAAAGAAAATAGTAAATACAATACATAATGGAGAACCACTATTTAAGATGCATCATTACAGACACATTTGTCAATGTAGAAAACAGGCAATAAAATATGTGTAGTGTCAGTTCAGGCCTGAATGCTCACCTTCCTCTTGATGTGGAGAGGGAACGGAAGGCAGAAAAAGAAAATACAGGCCACTAGCAGAGAGGAGGTAGAGCACCGGGCTCTACGGAAGGCGAATGGGAATAGTTTTGTAAGTCGAATGTGTTTTCCAGTTCTCCCTTATATGACATTTGCTGTGGGAGAGGCGCTGGAGGTGGCTGACAGCAGCACACACCACAGGCTGCCGGCCGGCCCACGCGCTGCCAGCAGCTCTCCCTTGCCACCGTGCAAACAGGAGGGGCACCTGCAGCAAGGTCCAACCAGCCAGAGAGGCATCCTGGCTACGGAAAAGCATTGTTTTTAAGGGAATGGTCTCATGCAATAACTGTTATAAAAAGTCTGTCTCTCCCTGCCAGCATTGTTTGATGAAAATTTTAATAGCAGACTTCAGATTATTTGGCCATTAAGTGGATTGAGACTTAGCTCAATCAGCTACTCTGCCATTAAGATCAGTGGCTTTCCTGGGATTGAATTTATCTAGAAAAGGATTATTCACTGTGTTCTCAGAAGGAAGGATTGTATTCCAGTATTTTGGTAGAGAAGACTGCTGAGGCATAACGAGAACACAGAGAAAGAAAATATACAGCATGCTGTGCAAATGATATGGTCCTCCTTTCTTCTCTGCATATTTCAGTCCTCGCCAGATTTTAGCAGACAGGCTGCACTCAGTTTGCCTTTCAGAAGCTGATGATTGGAAATGCCAGCTCTCCCCTCTCTCCCTGCCGTAGAGGAAACCTGCACCTCCAAACACAGCAGATGATTCCTTCAGAATGGAGACTCTGAGTAGCTAGAAATCATTACTTTTCCCCCAGGTTTCCCTTCTGATCATTTTGTCATTTAGGCTTAGCATTGTAGCATTAAAACAGGAACTAGCTGCAGGAAGTACAGGTAAATTAAGCTTATTGAGACTGAAGAGATGAGCTCTTTTGGTCAGTACATTTACACTGAAGTAAAGCTGGTGGGAAGCAGTCATGGATCTCTCCCACTAGGACAGATCTGGTTGTATCAGGGGTGGGGAGGAGAGAGAATTTCTACCCTCTCTCTGCAGGGCTTTCTGCTCTCATGTAACTAGGCAGTAAAAATTAGTTGGAGGGAAATTCTTATTCTTCTTAGGCACAGCCCTCTCGATTACAGCCAGCATTATCACTGCCTTCTGGGAATTAAGTCAGTGCCTTTGAAAATTAAATCATGGGGAGGGTTGCTGGTTTTCCAGCAGTTCAAGATCTGATCAGGCTTCACAGAAAGAAAACCACTGAGCTTTTCTTCATACCCAGAGAATGGCACAATTGTGACCTTTTTTCAGTGTAAACTCTGAGAAGATCAGCTAAGAACATAGAGCTGAGTTGCCTTGGAGAGAGGCTCTGTTGGTAAACTCTGCAAGGGGAAGGGAAAGTGGTCAGCAGTCTCAAGGGTCAGCAGCTGGCCTCCGAGGGAGGTGGTGGACTTTTGGCTATCTGCAACCCAAAGCCTTGCTTGGCCACACAAAATGTGAAGCCCACACAAACCCAGCACAGCAGCTTAGCACCTGTCCTGTGTATGCCTGAGCCATATTTTATGTGTGGGTCTGAGCTCCATTCACCCATTGAGAGGTATCTGGGCACGAGTCCTCTGTGCAGAGCAGAGATGCAGGGACAGGACGAGTACAGCCCAGGACTGTGCCATCCCCTCCCTCTGTGTGATCAGGACACGAGCAGCAGCCAAAGCTGTCATCACTTATCCCACGCCTGTGGGAAGCACTGGGTATCTGGTGTCTGGTAGGGTGCCTAGGGAGACCCAGCTTTACAGGCTGCAGAAGCAGAGAGATGAGCTAAAGACATTGTGACAAATGGGCACTGGAGATTACGGGGCTGCTGCTCGTGCACTAGCCCACACTGCTGTGCTCTGTGACTCCTCTACTGTGTATTCAGATAATGTTTGTATTCTTGATGATCTATAAATTAGATTAAAAGCAGAGAGATAAAGCCTGCTGTATAGGATCAGGCTGCTGAGGCATCTGTGCCAGTATCCTGCTCTGGGATCAGCTGCTCTGAAAAAAAAGGCTCACAAAACTCAGTAAGTGACATGTAAATGAATAAACTCCTCCCTGGTCCTCTCTCGCAGAGACTTTGTTTGGCTTGAGCTTGGCTGCATTTAGAGGCATTCAGAATTCCTTTTTTTTCAAGGGGGAAGAATTTTCACATAGAACTAAAAGAGCAACTAGTTAATAAACCATTTTTATGATAAAAAATAGGTTGTACTTATGTATGTTCATTTTTTTGTGAATACAAAAATACAACATCCTTCTATATGATTTTACCTCGACATAGGCATATACACATACCAAATATTTGCTCAGTTTCCCCCCAATTTAATATGGAGATCTCTATCTATCCCTTTCTTGCTATGCCCTCTCTTCCCCTCTCTCATATCACTTCAATAAAAAGCCAAAATCCACAAGAATATAATAATGCTGTACAAACATCTGAAATGTGAAAAGAAGTGAGAGAAAAACAGTTTCCCTTACACAAAACTGTGAGGGATAAAATGAAGGCTCATCAGCTCTGTGTAAAGAAGCAGAGATTCCAGTCAGGTATAAACCTTTCCCAGTGCTAAAGCAGATCAGGTTGTGGAATTAACCACCTGAAAAGATCACTGAGTCACATCAAAGGAGTGATTGTGGAGCTGGAGGCTGTGGAAATTGCATTGGCATTAGGATGCAGAGACAGAGCCCCAGTAAGGCTGGCTCAGCTGCCTGACCCTGCCACCTCCACCTGGGGGTCAGTTTTTATTTCATGCACAATTAAATGTGACTTTTGCCTTATCTGCATGTAACAAGCTTGTTGTGCAGCTCCTGGTGTCGCTAGAGTGAAGTTTCAGGCTATGGCTAAGCTTATCCAGCCTCCAACAGATGGGGAGAGAGATGGCTCTGCCCCAGCTCCCTGGGCTTTGCACTCCCTGGGAGCCAAGGAGGGCCAGGACAGCTCCCCTGTGGGCAGGAGTGGCAGCAGTGGAGGGAGGAGTGACACCTGCAGGAGGTGAGACATGGGACCAGCTCAGTGTCACACGGAGCTGTGCCCCGTACCACTGCTGTTCGTGTTGACCACCAGCTAATGAGCTGGAGAGAGCAAACAGCAGAGACATGCGGAAAACAGCTGGCTTGGCATGGCTCTGGGCATATCAAGCATAAACACTGACCTGTCACTGCCATTTCCTGATGTCAGATTGACCAGTTCACCAGGTGCCAGCAGCCAGTGCCAGTGGGAGGAGGATTCTTGCTCCACCACCTGCAGCCAGACCTGCACTGGGCTGGGGACAGCGAGACTCTTTGTGAGCAAACAGACAGTGACAAGTGCCACACGTGTTTATGCATTGTGTGTTATAACCTGTGCTCCTCTCTTACTGTAATTTCCTTCAAATGTTTTTTTTCTGCTCCATTTTTCTCACTTCCATGACAGTACCATATTCCCAGTGACACTGGCAGGTGCTCATCACTGGGATCAAGGGAATAAAGGTCCCTGGTCATGGTAATGGTATACAGTCATCCTAACTGAGCTGCAGTGTGATGTCTTTTACTTGCCTGGCCTTTTTTCAAGCCAACGCTGACTTCACTGAATCACAAAATCACAGAATGGGTCAGGTTGGAAAGGACCGAAGTGGGGTTATTTGGTCCAACCTCCCTGCTCAGGTAGGGTTTTCCTAGAGCAGATGGCACAGGATTGTGTCCAGATGGTTCCTGTGTATCTCCAGTGAGAGAGACTCCACAACCTCTCTGAAGCTTCAGAGCCCGCTCCAATATTGGATCAGGGTGCACTTGAGTATCAGTGACAGACAGACTGTGTTACACAGCACTTTGGAAGCAGTTTGGAATTTAAAAAACCCCAACGCATGCTGAGTTTTTCTGTCATGGGGATGCACAAGAGCAGCATGCAATGGTTCCTTCTGAGACCCAAGCTGGGAAGGATACTCTAATGGGTTATAGCCAGGCACTGGACAGGCTGCAATGAGAGAGCTGTGTCTGGGTGCAGTTGGCATCTCTTTGACACAAGCTGGAACTTGGCACTTCATCCTGGCTGCCCTCAGTGACACTGTCCCATACCCAGTGGAAGGCAGCACAGCTGGTGCTGCCCTAAGCAGGCTTTGAAAGCACAGGCAGGGAAAGAGGGGGTGTCTGCAGGTCCCCAAACTCAGGATTTCTGGCCCTCGTGCCTTGTAGCAGGATAATTGCAACATCTTTACCTCTCTATGGTACGTGTCTGAGGTATTCCACTGGGCTCTGTGTGGATAATGAAATCTTTACTTGTTTCCATGAATTACAGAGAAAGTCTTGAACCATTGTCAGCTGGTCACCTGCCAAATGTAACTGAAATATGTAAGGTGAATGACATAAAAGAAATAGTTAATTACAAAGGCACAGGAGAAAAGACTACCTAAAACCTTTAAATAACTGAACTGTTTTTAGACTGGTGGCAATGAAGTTTTTCCAAACTAATGTCCCAAGGACTATGAATACTTATGACAGAGGTCTTAAAGAACTCCTCTGTTTTTCAAATTCATTAAGTGTTTTACTACAGACGTGAACAGAAGGACAAGACTTACAGGTTGAGTATGTCTGAAATGAAGGTTTGTGATGAAGGTAGTGGGTTCCTAATCTGTGTGTCAGGTTGCTTCAGGCTTGCTTTTGAGAGAGCCACCAATGTGTATACAGTCAACAAGGTGGGTGTAGAAGGCTGTAACCTGTGGTTTACAGTTACCATGTGTTCTGTGCATTGCCAGGTGCTATCCTGCTGCTTAGGGATGTGTTGGTATTCCTGTAGCTGGTCTCCCAGGCTGGACACTCAGCAGCTCTAATCCTGGAGAGATATCCCTGTTGGGCTTGCATGGCATTTGCATGAGCAATCATCATTGTATCAAAAGAAGATAAATTGCTAGTTAGAAAATTATTTGAAAGGAGTTTCAAGATAGTTTTCTGAGAAGAAGGCTGTGCTAAAAACAAATATCTATTTATGTATATGCATAGTGTGAGGATTATCACGTAAGGAAAGTAGGATATAAGGTAGTTAAGTGTGCGTAATGCTTCTCCACACCTCTGCATGCCACTGTGGGAATTAAGTTCCTTTGCCCTGTAAACTCCTCTCTGTTCTGGCAGGAGAGGGTCTGGAAGGCAGCTGCCAGTACTAAATGAATTGCACAACAACCATTGCCTACATCCCACTGGTCTGCAGGGACTTTCCATATTCATATTTTCAGTTTTTCACTCCTATAAAGAAACACTTCAAAACCCAAAGATGGTTGACTTGCCACAATCACAATCTCCCTTGGACATAGCTGCATGCCTTTCCTATTTATCCTACCTTGTCTTAAGGGGAGTATCTCTTGCAATTGAAGAGTAGGGCTGAGTCTGTCATTAATATCATATACTAGAATCATGTGCAGTTCTCCTGCTAAAGAAAACCCAAAGTCACACAATCTCCTGGAAAACAAAAAGATTATTTAACATATTTAAAGATCTCTCATTGTCACCAATTATAGGTCATTGCCTTCTGCTCAGACTCAAAAAAAAGCACAGTGTGCACAAACATTCAAGTGAAACAAGCATGCAGTATCTTGCACGCTTCTTTGGTTAAAAGGGTTGTTTTTAAAAGCTGAAACAAGTAAATGTTCTGTTTGTGAATATGGAGCTGAACAAGTATGGAGCAGAACAGTACATCATAATTTCAACTCAGAATCCAACCAAGAACCCCCCGTCAGAGTATTACCCGAATAAAATACCTCATCATACTATGCTTGAAAACACTTTCAGCACCTGTGCCTGCCAAGTTTTCCTGCATTTGAGGAGTAATTAAATTATTCCCACCTTCCTGCAGATAGATTTGCAAGCCAAATAAATTACAGGGACAAGCAGTTAATTAGACAGCTAAATGCTGTCATTTACAATTGTATTTATTTAACTTACAGTCTTCTACTTACAGCTGACTGGACATTAGGAAGGGGGATGTGGACTCACAGGCCGTGTAAAAGCATTGGGTCCATGGTCTAGGTCTAAATTGATGTAACAACTTTCCATTATATTTCCCTTATATTTCTTGCTATCATGCTTGGCATCAGCTCCTTGCATGTCTCCCATTCTCATTAAGCAGTGACTGAATCACTTTCCCTCTTCCCTGCTATGTGGTTTTTCTGTCTCCCATTCTCTAGCCAAACCCCCTTCTTTTTTTTCTCCTTGTGATTTGAAATATATCTCATCCATGTTGTTCTGTGCTGGAAGGTGGGTCTGGTTAGGAAGCCACAGGTCACAAAGCTTGGATAATTCACATCCAAATATATTTGCACTAAAGGTTAGACACTTGCATCATCCACTTTTCTAGCCTGGGGTGCCAGATAGCTAATATGTGCAGTAGCTAAATAACAGCTTGATGTTTTTTTAAAGGTTACATTGCTTTTAGCTTATCTGCATTATGCTGGGCATAGTGTTACTGGCATTTCATGACATCAGAGTTACCTTTATTCTGACAACAATACAGAAATACCCAGAAGCTACAACATGATACAACGCTTTATGATGGTTATGCTTAAAGTAGCCTTACAGAAAAATGCAGATTTAACTTCTGTCAGAAAAATAAACTTTTCTGAGGGCTATGATATAACTGTGAGCTCTCTCCTCATTCCCTTCTACATCTTACCAGTCATTTAGTTCAGTCCAAAAAACCATATGAGATAATCATAAGATTTTTATGTAATATTTTATTCAATCCTTTTTATTGAACTGAAAGAAAACAATACAGAAGGTAGAACATTTCTTCAGTTGTAAATTAGAGCAGGAAAAACCAGTTTCTCTCAGTGAGACACCCAAATGCATAAAGAAGAAATAAAAAGCCCAACATGCCCCTCACCCCCACTCTCACTCCCTAAAACACCAAATTAATAAAAGGGAAAGAGCCAGAGGGTAGGTGGGCATCTGTCTCATTTCTGTGTCTGTGGAAGAAAAAAAAAAAAAAAAAGAAACTTGTTCTTTTGACTCAAAATAATATCTGGTTCAGTAAAAATGTTGGAATTGCAATTACCAACAGACTTTGATTCAAGCCAGCACTTTGAACCACATCTGGAAGGCAGCTGAAGGCTGGTAAATCTAATGAGTTGAACATTTCTGTGCTTCTAAACTAAGCTGCTTTTATCCATGTAGCAGTGACAGCTTCAGATTACACAAGTGGGACATTGCAATCTGTAGGGTTCAGGAAACGTTTGCTGTACCAGGGCTTTCAGCCCATCCTTCCTGCTCCACAGATTATGGGTCATTTGAGAACCAAGGAGATCTGTGGAGATGAAGCAGAGAAATTTGGCATTAATGTGTCACTACACAAGAGAGAACAGTTGTTCGTTTTGATTCTGTACAAAATCCCAGTGCAGATGATGAGAGCATTTCCTCCCCTGGAATTCACCAAGAATTTTGGAAAGAAAAATACAGCAAAGGACACTACTGAACAAGCTCAAGCATGTAGTAGTCAAATAAACCACAATTTTGACAGAAGGATTGAGGTACTAACATGGGGATTTAATGCAATATGGATTTTAAAACAAGCATTTTCCTAGCATCAGGATTTGAAAACGAGGCTGAGAAAGAGCATCTAAAATTACATGAAGACGAGACTACAAGAAGATTTTCTCATTATTAGAGTTAGGTCAGGTAGATGGACTTGGAAGGAAATGATAGGAAATGTTGACTGGTGCCACAGGAGAGATTCTCCTGTGGGGGGTTCTAGTGGCCAGCAAGAGAAACCCGAGTCCACATTGTGCTGCTGCAGAATTGCCACAAAGGCAAATGAGAACCTGGACTCTGTCCTCAGGGACATTATGAGCAGAGACAGAGACATGATCATCCCTCTCCATTCAGTGAAGGAGAGCATTTTAATATCTAAGGAAGGTTTGTTCTGCTGTAGAATTGGAGAAGGGAATGATAAACACACAGTCATGGCTGAAAATAGATAAGAGAAAGGTTTCGGTTAGACATCAAGAGAAGTATCAAGCCGGTTGTATGACAGTGATTTGTGAAATAGTTCCTTACAAAATGTGGAAACAGCTGTTGCAAAGGAATCTAAGGGAGGAAAACCCTGGGAGTTAATACCACTAAATGTATCTGTCTGGTTATGCCTGTTTGGTTACAGACAGTGGTTCTTCCCATCCCTTAACCTATTGTCTGGTACCAACACAGTGAGAGGGATGCAGCCATCCTGCTGTAGTGTGTGCCGGCTTAACCAGGGACAAGCTTAAGTCCATGAAGATCTCCCTTTAATGTCACTGGGAAGGGCTTTCCACTGTGCTAGGAAACAGCTTATTTTACATTTCAACCCCATCTGTGAAGCTGTTACTTGGATGTTAAATAAAAATAAGGTACATTTATAAAAAAAACCAACTAGGTCTTTGTTTTCTATTTAGAATATTTTATATTGTTAGGATAGCACAAGGAATATATTCCCAGAAAGGGGAAGAAAAGAGCCTGTGAACCCTCAAGGTGTAAGTATATCACATTATCTCTTTTGGTAAATATACAATGATTTATTCCTTGACAAGGAATATTCATTCACCTTCTTTTCTGCATATTTTTTTTTGTTGAGTGAGTGGGCAGGCTGTGATAAGGGGTACTTAATTTGACATTGCATGTATTTATGACCTACAAAACTTGATATAGACCAAAAAGAGTGGGCAGGGGATGGAAACTGAGAGCTGGCTTAGCAGCTGAATATAGACCTAAGAGCCAAGAAATCCTCAGTACTAATTGTACTGCCACTACTGATTTATGGAGTGTCCTTGGGCACTGTTGAAACTTAGCAAGTGTTTTGAGGTGGAAGAGAGCTATGTGTTTCTATTAAGACGGCATAATGAGGATTTAATTAGGGAAAAATTGGCTACTTCTCTGCTGAGATGGAATAACTATTGTAGATGTGAATATATAAATACTCTACTGAAGCTGAAAAGGAAGTTATTGGTTCCTCTGACATGAAATCTTGAGAATGGGCCATACAACAGTTGCAGCATTACAACAGAGATTGCATATAGTTTTGTATGTGCTGGTGTCACCATCAAAGGTAAATACACTTTAACTAATTTTAATTTATAATTATTTCCGATTGAAAAGATTGTTTTCATTCCAGTGCAATTCATATAAGCCAATATGTACTCAAGGCGGGTGGAAACTTGGCCATATTTCCTTCCCACAGGAGCATTAAGCCAACTTCGACATTTTATACATTTTTAATTAAATCACTAAGATCTTTGCAGGCCAGTGTTTGCTCTGACAGTATTTTTAAGCTTGAAATTCAAAGGTAGATTATTTTAACAAATGTGCACAAAGATTAAAAAATGAATCCCTTCAGTGTTGAGACTGCATTGTCTGTTATCTCTGTTTTGAGTAAAACAGATGGTTCATATTGCAAATGATGCATGAATAGGACTTCCCCAATGTGATGCAAATGGATCTGTGAAACTGGCATTGTATGGAGGAAAAGAGGCTGATGTAAGTAGAAACTTCTTGGACAAACATCAGTAATGAACATGTTCTTTGATTGTGTTTCACCACCCGTTAAAAAGCAAAGCATCTTCAGAAAAAATAATCAGAAGGAAAGATGTCCTTTCAGAGACTGATAGTTTCAGGGACAATAAACCAGTCAGAAGCCAGTGCCTGGTGCTGCTGCTGGTTCCCATTGTCACCTTTGGCAAGTGCAGTCACTCAGTGTCTCTGGGTCAGCCTCTGTTACACGAGGGTTACAGCCTCCTGCTGTTTGTTATCTTTCTGATGCGCTCAAACCCTGCGTGTTTGGGGCAGACATTTTCCCCCAGTGGTTGGCACAACCACTGCACACTGCTCTATTCCAGACATTGGAAACAAGCAACAGCGTGATGGGAACAATATTTCCCTGAGCTTGAATGACCTTCCATGGGCACTGGCTTGTATGGAATAGATCTTATAACATAAAAAAACCATTTCATTTGAGCAGAGTTTCTCACCTCACTGTTTTCAACAAAGAATTTTCTTGAAATACCTCCTTGCTACTTTAAGCAAATGAGGATCAGGTCTAAATTCCTCTTTAAGCTTCCAGTTTAGAACAGGCCTTAATGAGCTTTCAGTCTGTTCCTACAACTGCCAATATACATGTTTCAGTGATTAAAATTAAATACTTTGCCAGGCTGGTGATATGCTGACCACATTTACATAATCTTTACAATTACTGATTCTTCCAGGTTTTGAGGAAAATTCTGATCTATCACAGCAAACCAGTATGCAAAAATGATTTGCGTTATCCTTAATTATGGTACTGAAAGTACCCAACAGCCTAGTTTTAAAATTGAGCACCCCAATCACCATGTCACCAGCTTCTCTATTTTTTGTGTGTTTTACTTAATTTACTTCTATTATCATAGATCACAGAATGGTGTTGTTTTTGGAAAATAGTTGAATGAGTTATTTATTTGGGTGTTTGGGCCTGGTAGCCTAAAGGTTTTACAAATTTATGAAATGTCTGGGAGAGCAGCAGCAACAGGTTGAGCTGAAGGATGGGAAAAACATGTTCAGAAGAAATAAGAACCCCAAATTTTTCTTGCCTTCCTATTCGCACATCAGGCTATCTTGCAGATTTTGTTCACAGGGGTTCATTTTCATGTGTTTATTGCACCTGTTCCACAGGCATCCCAACATGGTCAATATGTGGTCTCACTGTTAAGTGCCATAATTGATTGGCAATTACCCCCTGGAAAACTCTCCTTTTCCCTATTCAAAATCACACTGTCAAAGAACACTAAAACCTCCGTCTTTGCATGACTTCCCACTGGCTTGATGAATCTCAACTTTGTTTGCTCTGTGGCTCTTGATTCAGAGTACATGGGTGGAGAGATCCAAGATGGACCCTACCAGGAAGAATCTGAGACCTCCTAGGAAAGAAAGATGATTTCCAGGATCACAAATTGGGAAGGACAGAGAAGGCTTAGGACGAGAAAGGATTGTGACAGAGCATGTGGGAAAAGGAAACTATGGAAATTTGAAATTATAAGAACAAACAGAAGTTTAGAATGCCATGAAAATTTGCCTTCTTTTAGTTGTTGAATATTATATACTCAGTCCTCTCCTTGCAAGGGTACCTAATTCCTGTATTAATTACAGTTTTTATGGCATACAGGGCACTCCTGTGCATATTTGCTTCAGAGCTCACCAACCTGGAAGCCATGGCTGAGGTTTGTTCCTGGCCTAATAGAAAAGTCTGATCTTGAAGGGGTCTATCTGGCCACTGTAGCGAGTGATGCAGGCAACCCTCATAAAATGAAATGTTCAATATTCTGTGTGTAGAATCACATCCATTTTCACAACATCTGGAACGATTCCCCTGACTTTTCAGGGCTCTTTAGACTAAATGCTCTGTGAAGTCTCTGTACAACTAACAGTTGCTTCTTTTTTTCTGGAGCGAGAAGAGAATGTACATTTTTGCATCCATTTGTGTGGCTTCTGGGACTTTTTCTGCTTTTAACATTCTCTGGCAATGCCTCATCCTGAGTCTGCCTTTGGCAGCAGCCACTGCACTGAGGGGCCATGCAGGCAGAATAAATAACAAGGCAGTGCTGAGAGGCTTTCCTTGATACAAATTGCTGTAGGCTGGGAAGAGAAGGCATATTTTGTTAGCAAAAAAAAGGCCCCCACGGCTGCTGCTGTAGGAAACTGATCCATTATTGTCACTCTCTGTTCTGGGAAGGGACAGAAGAACTTTTTGATTTTCTTTGGTTTCTGCTGTATAGTCTGCCACAGCAGCCAGCATTAGCAAAACCAGACCCATGCTCATCTGTTCAAAATCTCACTATTATTTCTGAATACTGATTACTCAGGCAGACTGCAAGGCAGAGCTGTGACAGTATCAAAAGCAGGGCAACAAATCGTTGTACTGAAGTGGCAATGACACGAAAAACGGAGGCAGGGTACAAGCAATCCACTTAAGGGACCGGGAAAAGCTGCAGAAAAAAAAAGGTTGTGGCTGAAAGACAGCTGTTAGATGAAGAAAGTTTTACTCAGCACTTGTTAGACCACATCTAGAGTACTGTGTCCAGCTTTGCACCCTGCAACACACGAGAGGCACCGATGACCCAGAGCAAGTTCAGCAGAGAACTTCCAAGATAATCGGGGCAGGAGCACCTGCCTTGTGAGGAATGGCTGAGAGAGGTGGGCTTCTTCCATCAGGAGATACGATGGCTGTGGAAGGACTTAACAGCAGTTGCCTGATGAGTACAAGGAGGTCACTGAAAAGATGGAACCAAGGTGTTCATATTTGGGCATGACAGGTGGACCACAAACAGTTGGATTCTCACTAGATTTACGGAGAAGTTTTTCACTGCAAGGACAGTCAGGCAGCAAATCATCCTGCCCAGGGAGGCTGTGCAGTCAGTCTCCACTCTGGGAGGATTTTCAAGACCCAACTGGATAAACCCTCAAGCAACGGGATCTGAAGCTTACCTTGCTTTACACAGGGGTTTGAGCCAGAGACCTCCTGACCCTTCCTACCTGAGTTACTCTGTGATCCTGATTACCAGCCCCTCCATCCCACTAAATATAATGGCTGCTCTGCACAGCTCACTGCACCTCAGCCATCACCCAAAACTAACAGCCACTACACAAACTCCTAACCTCAAGAAAAAAATGCTCAAGCCTCCAAGATCCAGGATCCTTGCAATATTTTAATTTTCTTGGGAGACAAACCTTGAGATGTTGACCTCAATGTCTTCAGGAGAGTTACAGCAGTTCAGGGCTGCAGAGATGAAAATGGTTTCAACTCAGAAATGTTCCCTACTTGTGTTAAATAAAGCCTGAAATCTCCTGCTCTCGGGCTGTTGGTCCTCTTAAGAGTAAGTTAGTGTTGGGTGCTCTACCTGGCTTAGGGGTCCAGCAAACTCAAGACTGGGGTACCAGGAGAAGTTTAAGATGTTCTTTTCTTGCAGACTGTGACAGAGGAAATGGTGTTAATCTTCTTTTCATGCCCTCTGGGTTGCTGTTATTATACAGGTATAATTTTTCTTTTCTTTAACCCTTCCACTGTAAGTAAAGAAGTAAATGTAAGCTAGGGAGTTGGTGCTTTTTAGCAGCGTTAGAGAGGGGTAAACTACAGCTACCAGTTAGCACTTAGCACTGTAGAAAACACAGCAAGGAAGGTAAAGAAATTACAGGAAAAAAGGTCTGCCAGCTTTAGCACAAGAAGGACTTTTTGAGTCAGAGTACAAGCAAAGGAATTAATAGAAGACCGCCTTTGCAAAGTGAAAATAGGACCGTTCATAACTTCAATAGACAAAAAAAGAAAGAAATTGACAATAGATATTTATATTCTGTATTTGGAGAGAAGCAGGTGGTAAGCCTATGTCACTTCAAATGTTTTCCAGTCCACTGGAAAATAAGAAAAAATCTACCATCTCTTTAAGAAGAATGTTTATAAATCATCAGGCCTGGGTAACTTGCATAAAATATACAGCCAATTGCGTCAATCCTTTGGTGATGGTACAGTAAAAAGCAAAAATGGGTTAATATGGGCAATCACCTTTCTATCCTGATGTACGTCCCTTTCAAATTAAGGGGAAAATGAGCAAGATTTAATTAAGGAAGATGCAAATAGAGGTAAAAAGTGTGAATACCATTTCATGACAGTCAATATGATGCTGCTAAAAAAAAAAATCGTGTCAATATAGCCTGATTTTACTATGAATTACATGTTTGGCTGGTAAACACTGTCATGCAGACATAAAAGATTTCTATGGTTTAATGTGTACTGTTTGCTGGCATAGGATAATCTGAGCTTTTAAAAAATGAGCAACTGCATGGCAAGGTTGCAAAAATGAGCAATTAGTGTCAATAAAGCTTGGATAAGATGAATTTAGAACTTGCTAAATGGCAGATTGCAAAGCTGTTGCTAACATGAAATTTTCTCTGAATGAGTATGTTTCTAGTGGCATCCCATGGTGGTATGTGCTAGAAACAGTGTTGACCAACCAATTTCATCAGTGATCTGGAATTAAATGCAGTGTTCCTGTTGATTTAAAACAAATCTATGAATATCACACGTGCTGCTGGAATAGAAATTATGATAAGGACATGACAACTATATGAAATTATGTAGGGAGTTTAGGTGTAGGGAGTGTAATTAAATAAAACTTTTTAATATGGCTGAGTTACACAGGCTGTAGGCTGTATCTACAGAGTTGGGGAAGCAGCATTGCTGAGAAGAGTTACAGAGTTGCCACAGTGCAAGCAGAGTACCCCTGAGATGCTCTGGCAATACAAGAAAATGTAATGCCCAGCTACATAAACATGAGATAAACAAGTAGGAGCAGGGAAATCATTTAACTGGAACTGAAATATTGCATGAAGCTCTGATGCAGGCATCTTGAAAAACATTTTGGAAAATGAAAATGTGCAGAGATGATTTGAAGCCTGATGAGTTTGAGAAAATGGTTTATTTGTAGAGGGCTTGAGCTATTTATTGTGAAGTGGCCTGATAGCAGCTGAAGTAGGGAAAAAAAGGAAGGTAGGGCACAGTGAATATTTAATCTAGAAGAGTTCAGCAAGAAACAAGAACAGAGGTTATCAAGCTCAAATTTTGGAAGCCAGAAAGGGTTGTAGGACAAGAAGATCCACCATTTTTTTTTAATATTGGGGTATCAATCTTTGAAAGAAATTTTTAAAAAGGGATGGTGAATCTGTTTCTGATCTTCATCTCTGCTAAGAAGAAAATGCCTTGAAAAATAAGTTTTAGTCAGAGAGAGGTCACTTGGTGTGGTAGACTAAAAACTCCTTAAGCATTAGGTTGATTAAACAGACAAGAGTCACTCTGAGATCTTCCCTCCTGTTACCACTTAGGTCTCTTACATGTCCAATGGATGGGCATGTGAGGGTAATTTTATGCTTGTGATTATGTTTTTGGTTTAAATGCCTATAGGGTTTACCCCCACCTGTGGGTCTGTCTGTGCTCTAGCAACACTGGTCATACTCATCCTTTTTGTTGCATGTTGAATGGTTATAACAGTCTTTTTTACCTGAAATGAAAAGAGCTGTCCATGTCTGTCCCTAGGTTCCCCCCAGGCAGGGGAGAAACACCAGGAAAACGTCCTGCAAACAGAACTTTGTTTTCTGAAACTTGTAAGTAAGAAACAATTTGTGAAAGAGGTGTGAGCCATTGTGTTTTCTCCCTGGAAGGATCCCTTTCCATATTATTGAGACTGGCCTTATTACAGCCATCTCCAGCTGGCAGGAAAGTTATGTATGTACTCAATAACAGCAAACATCAATGAAATGAGCCTTTAGAGCCCCTTACTGTGCTTGACTCACCTTTATTGATGCAGTGGGATGCAAACTGCATTTTCAATAGCAGTGGCTGGTGGACCTCAGGACCAGACAGAGGAAACTGCATGTGACTGGGGAGAGCAAATTTAAACTGCTCCCGAGTGCCACAAAAAAACCTCTCAAGCAGTCATGGTTACAAGAGGGAAGGCAGAGCCGGCACTGCTACAGACATCACCCAGCCGAAGTGATCTTCTAGAGTGGCACTTCATCTGCCTGAATAAAACAGGGGTGGGAGTCACTCACCTAAATGTAGGTCGCCTGGGCTGAGTGGTGACCAGGGCAGGTCAGGACTGAATGGGCATCAAAGTGTGATTCAATCCACCCTAAAATAGACATCTAAATTAAGGCTCCATAGAAGTGTCTTCTCTCTTTCTTGGCTGCACAGGGAGTTTTCTAAGTGGCTCAGCTACAGACTGCTCTGCTGCAGATGTCTGCCTTCATTAACTTTTAGGGTCTTACAACCAACTAAATTTCTGCCACCTGTCAGCACTGGGAAAAGGCCCTGATAGGCCACAGTCACACTTGTCGTGTGCATGAAAAGGAGCAGATGTGATTTCATTGTATTCTACATGCACAAAATGCACATTCACACTGGCTGATGAGCACTCACTGCAAGCACTGCAGGGAGGCAGTCCAGGCTCTGATCACCCAGTCTTTGTTGGCAATCACTGGACATCGCTGATAAATGTGTCAAAGTGATTTCTCAGTTTTTTCCCTGCTCAGTACAAATGAGGATTGATCCAACATTGATACCAAAAGGTGACAGGCTCATTCCACTTACCAACTGAGGACAAACCAAAAAAAGCCACTTTGAACTTTGCACCAGTGACACGTGGATAATACGGCAGTGCAGTTTTTCTGTGTCTTCTGATTGTAAACTACAATCTGAAGTTAAGGTGGGGCTGTCACATTTCCAGAACCAAAGTGTCACCAGTGGCATTATCAGAGGGCTGCAGGAGGAGCAATGGGCTGGGTCCTTTTGCAGCTCAGTCCTAGGAGGTGAAAACAACATGGAAACATGGAAACAACTGGAAAATTTGCACAGAGCTCTGGGACCTCTTTCCTGTGTGCTGTGGGATGCAGTGCTGGTTTTGAAAGCTATAAAACTAATCAAATGACTTGAAAGCATCTCATTATTTCATTCACTGGAAAAAAATATTGTCACTGTCAGAGATGGACTGTGAAGCAGTATAAAAGAAGCAAAGATTAGTTCAAGATTCCTGGCATTTTTGGGAGTTGGATAGAATTTTAGTTGTGTGAGATCATTTCCCTGCAAATGGAAGACTGTAGTTACAATGTGATGGAAAAGAGGAGGGTAATTTGCAGTAGACTAACAGAGAATAATCTGATACCAAAGAGAAGCCTCTGACTTGTAGATTTACCAGTTCAAATAAATGAGAAACTGCCCAGTAAGCGTCTTAAAATGCCAACAGTGTTTGAAATGGTCTAACAAACAAGTGGCCATGTAAAAAAATGGCACTGTACGTGACATCAGAAGCAGTTCTTTGAGCAACTTCAAAAAACCCAGATGACCATGAAGTTTTACATGGAAAAGGACCTTAGATTCCTAATACATGTAACACATGGCCTAAATGAAATATTTTTATCTTTCCAATATGCGTCTTCTGCCTTTCATTGCAGTTCTTGCTTTCACCTCTTGTCTAAGACCAAATTAAGAGTCAATAGTAAATATCCTTTTTCCATTCTCACACGTCACATAGGCCAGAAGATGCTGAGTGAGCACTGTGCTTAAAAACATCTTCAGAGACTAGACACAGAAGATGTGTGATGGAAAGGAGCCAAGGACATGCATTATTTCTGTAGTGAAACAAAGCCTGCAGTAGTACTAGCAGAGAGAAGCATCCTGGTGGTGGCATCAAATAAAATGGGACAAATATATATGGCAAGCACAGTATGTCTCAGCCCACACTCTGTAAAGTGAGACCCAGTCAGCAGGCAAAGGAGGGCACACACGGGCAAATCAGCAGTGACGTGCAGGATCTGTTCCAGTGGAAGTGGATATTGGACTGGGCCTTATTAGATGCAAGCACAACTGACTAATCAAAACTGCACTGTTGTGAACTGTGGAGATTGCTAATGCAACCAAGGTGAATGGCCTTTACCATTTGTGTTTATTCCCAAATGCATTAGCTGGAGCCAAGATGATACTTGTGCATCTGCAACACTGCTTCCCGTTGTGCTGGAATTGTTTTGATCTGAGTTTGTGTTCCCAAAGCCCAGCTCTGCAATTTGCCCTCAGTGTTGTCTCTCCCCCAGGTTTTGCAGTATCATTGCTCTGACATCCCCAGCATGATCATACCCAACATTATCCTGTCTGTTTTTTCTTCCTGACAGCCACTCACAGGAAATTCTCATATGAAGGAGGATTTGTGAAGAGACCGTTGTCTCTGTGTGTTGCCTCTGACTTGTTCCCTTTTTGCAGTTCCTGTCATAGCTCCTTGCTGCTCAGTCTCAGTTCTCTGATGAATCTAATCTGCTTCCCCCTGCTCCTCGACTGAAGGTACCTTCAGAGCTGTTACTCAGTGCATAGCAAGGGAGACAGCTCCATCTTATTGCTCCCTTTTAAAAGCAACAGCTTTGTGCAGAATGTTTTCTTTCTTGGGGATTGGACTAGATGATTTCCAGAGGTCTCTTCCAACCCTAGCAATTGTGTGATTCTGGGTTGCTTCCCTTTTAAGTCACTCCTTCCTTTGCAATTTGAGGCAGTCTCTTTATTTCTCAGCCCAGCTTTGGACTCTGGGGTTTGGAAAAACCATCATTTCTGTCACCTTTGCCTCAGTCACCAAAGTCACCTGCTTTAATCTGGAAAATGTGATCTCTGTATTGGTCAAATTCAGTAAATGCCTTTAATGTGACTATATGTGTGTGTCCATTCACATTGAGGTAAGAGCTTTGAGGCAGCAGTCAGAGGATTCAGCAACCTGCCCCCACATCTCTCTCTTTCCACCACAAGGCTTCATAAAGCCCCACACTTTTCTGCAGATGTACCCCTTGCCTGTGGTTTCTCTCAGGTGAGCTGGACTGTGTCCAGCTCCTCCATTTAACACCAATTTCTTTCATCAAAGAGTTTGTTAACATGAGTCAAATAAATCCCTTCAACACCTTCTTCAGACTATTTCTCATTGAAGACACCTCTTTTTTCCTTCTGAAAAGGAGATGCTGCAAGTACATTTTCACTTCCTAATACCACAGCCCTTGCTTGGCAACTGCTTCCTCAGCGTCAGTGGAATTTCCCAGTGTGGATGTGAGGGGCCAACCACACTCCTCAGGGTCATATGGCTCCCAGCCAAGGTGTGCAAATTCCCCTCCCAGCTCTGCTAGAATGCTGATTCATTCATTGTAGAGAGCTTGGAGCTGAAAAGTAAGGGGCAAAAAACCTGCTTAATAAGGTGCTCTGTGACCACATTTTCCCCTGCAATGAAGTGGAGAAGAGGCTGAAATGTGGATTGATCCTCAACACTGTTACTAGGGCTCACAGTGTAGTTGGACTTTATTTTTAGCTCTTTACCTCTTTTTCTGGCCATTTATTATTTATCTCACATCTTGAGAGAGGCCACTCTTACTCATCACTCTCTGAACTTTCAGGTAGTCAAAGACTTCAGCTCATGCCTTTCCCTGCTTCGATTAGGTATGGTCCAATAAGCCTGACTACTGCTGGCAGACTCCCAAAGTTTCATTTGCGAGAAAATAACCTTAATGCCCATTATTTTATCCCCAAGGTGCTTCAGGTTTCCAGACAGCTTTCAAATTTGAGATTAGGAGGCATAAACAAGCCAGTTGATTAATTACAAGAGGTGTTTTATACATCAGATTCCATTTTTCACCTGCTAAGTAAGAGGAAAACCTCCTCATCTGCCAAAAGAGTGCCTGTTTGCTCATGTGGCTACTTTGCATGGGAGCAGGCTGCCCTCTCTTTGAAATTCCTGTCAACAAAGAGGAAAGATTTCTAACTAATTTGAGGAAACAATGAAGAATGAGCAGACTGAGGCTTCCACCCCCACTGTCCTTGCAGGTAGTTCTTCACCTCTGCATCCTGGATGACCAGCCAATGAAGCAGCGTGCCTTTCACATGTTGCTCTTCATTTCTCTCTATTCATTTTGATGAAGGCTGACAAAATCCCATCATCAAACAAGCACAGATTTCATCTTCACTAGAGGGAGGCTGGGAAAGCCTGTCTCCTGCTCTCCACGAAGGCACACTCACTTACAGCTACACCAGTGGTTCCCAGGATCTGCGTTGCTCCCCTGCTGCCTTTGCAGTGGTGTCTCACCCCAAGGCTGCTCAACCTGGCCACACTTGTGGCAAGCTCAGCCTAACCATGGCATCAGAAAGGGCATCCTAGGAACCCTTCAGTGTCTGCCAGGTTCGTGTCAGAGGTGCCAGGGTCCTTGTCTCTTCCTCCTAATTTGGGGTCTTCATGACTCCTGCTAGTACTGACTTCATGGGTCTGGGGCAGCCTTCCTTTCCATGCAGGAATGTTATTTTTGCAGGTGCAGTCTGCGTCTGCTGCCCTTCCTCCATCTCACCAGCAAATGTCCCCCTCTCTTAAAGCAACCCCAACCCCAGACTGAGCATACAGAAGGAGAAGGGAGGACTAGGCCTACAAAAGGTTTATCTGTGGCACCTCCCTTAACAGCGTCCTATTCATTTCAGCAACTTCTTCCAGCAATTCCTCATGGACAGAAGTTTTTAGTTGGCGTGTAAGAACATAATTTTTCACTAAGTGAAATTGGTCTTGCTACCAGAAGCAGAGGCAAATGACATCTGTTAATTCCTATCCCAAGTGATTAAAAGCTCTGAGTGCAGAAGACAGTGGGGAAGGGGGCAGGACAACTAAGTGATGCCACAAAAAATAAAAGCTATCTTGAAACAGAAAATTAGATTATAATTGAAAGCAGCTGCACTTTTTAGTTTAATGCCCATCCTAGATACAAAATGAAAACAGTAGCTACAATTGTAATGAAATAAAGGCTTAAACCAGTCCTAACTAAGAGTGAGAGCTCACATATCACAGACCTGGTTGTCTGCTGACTTCTGGAGAAAGGAACGAGGGTCACTTGGCTCTTGCCAATGTCGTATTCTGACATTTCTAAAAAATTCTAGTAATATACAGTTCAAAGACTACAATAGCTACAAAAGTTTACTTAAAATGCTATGAATGACCAAAAGTTTAAAGTTGGAGGTCTCAGAATAGATTAATGGTCTATGCATAATAGTGAGACATAAGCAGAAAACCCAAGTACCTGAAAATAAATGAAAGATCAAATGAAAAATCAAAGATGAGATTGCAGTAAAACACATTCTCCCCTCCACCACCCCACCCTGCTCTGCTGACAAAAATGTCTGAAACCTATGCACAGTAAAAAAACACTATGTCCTCTAAAGCAAGGTAATAAGCTAGACATGGAAGACCGTGGCAATGAAGACACTGCATCCATATTTCAAGTGTTTTCATGACTGATGATGACAGATTCTTTCCTGGCTGTGAGTGGTACAAGAAGGAACTAATTTTCTTTAGCTTTTCTCAGGCATACAGAAAATAAGGCAATGAAGCATAGATAATACGGTTTGGCAAGTGACTTCTCTGAGTATTCAGTAGGACAGATCTTTAGCTTGCATATATCAGCATAGCATCATTGCCTTTATATTAATTTAACATCTGCCCCAGTTTATTAATGGTTCTGTTGCTGTTCTTTCTTAATGGACATTCATACAAATCCTAACAAAGAAATCCCCAAAAGAGCTGTCTTAAATCAATGGAGCAAAACAATTTACCCCATAGAGCAGAGAAATATTAGAATGCTATTCAAGGGCTCCAAAACAATGCTAGTAACTCAGCCTGGGATTTGTTTGAAAGAAAAATGAAGATTCAGGGCATGGTTTAATTTATTTCTGCCAGCCCATGGCTGCCCATTCTTGCACCTCTAGCCTCTATGCTTGGGTGCTTCTCTCTAGTATTCAAAATCACTGCACAGTACAGGGATTGCCTAAATTAGATTAACTGAGCATCACTGAGCAACCATGTGTCTAACCCTTTGCTTGGATTCTTCTATTGATCATAACTATTTCTTTGTTCGGTATTCTGTCCAAATATATTGTAAATATAAAATGTAATATTTGGTGCTGACATATGAGGAATGGCGGTGGAGGGAGTAGTAAGTAAATAGTAGTAGTAAGTAAGTTGTCTTACTTCTCAGTCAGCAACTACTGGCTCGAGATATTCTTGCCCATCTGATTGCCTCTCCTTGGACCCAAGAGTATTTCCTCCCACAGGCACAGAAACCTGTACATTTGGAAGCCATAGCAATAGGAATAAACCATTTTATAGTTTCTTTGGGTATTGAAGCTTGCCTCAAAGGTCCACATCCGTCTCTCCTGTTTATTACCTACTTAACTATTGGCTGTTCTTTGGCTCTCCTGTCCTTCAGTCCACTGGCAATTCATCTGCTCTTAATGAGGTGTCAAAAATGATTGATAATGCCTCTGTAATTATCTCTGCCTGCTCTTTAAGAACATTCAGGTGAGACTATCTGTCCTTGCTCATATGTGAGCATTTAGTTTGTCACCATCATTTTCTTCATTCTTTTTCACCAGCCCAAACAACTGCTTCCTTAATTGTTTTCTCCCTTTCGCACCAACTGAATCAAAATACAGCTCGAAATGCAACGCAACAAATTCTGTACTTGCACATACCTTGCTAGTGAAGTCTCACTGAGATAAGTGATAAGTGCAAGATACAAATCAGAGCACACGTTAGCCTTAGAGAAATGTGCTCTTGTATTCTTCAATCTATTCCTTCCAGTTAATATGTTTGGATCCCAAATTGGCTTTGATTCCTGTGCTTTCATCTCATGTGCCAGTCTAGCAGCCAAGTTTCTGTATTAGAAGACAGATTCTACTCTTTGATGGGGGTAGCCTCTGAAGGCTTTTGGTTGAACTCCGTGCCCAAAGCAGATGGTAAAATCGGTTTTACAACTCAGGACCTTAATTTGGTGTGCATGGATGCTCTAGAGCACCTATATGGCAATGAAAAGATAAAATTATTTGATTTTGAGGTACACAGGGACATTTCATCCATTTATTCAGATTATGGTGCATTGGAAAACATCATTACAAATTAAGACAGAGGCATGACGGGGAGTGATAAAGCCTGTTTTCACTGAAAAATGAGTATAAAATAAATGTTGATGTATAGGATATCAGGAAATTTATTGTGAACTTTATCTTTTTAGGAAAGATTCAATACATTCAAAAAAACACAAATTAATTTCCTTCAGGTACACTTGATTGTAGGTAAGAACCATATGACTGCACCATTTTTTTCCCACTGTTTTTTTAGCAGTGTAAAATAACTGAAAAATTTAAGGCATTGAAACTGAACAGCAAAAGGTACGTGACATAATTTTAAAAGCATCAGGTCCAGTTTTTAGAAACTCATTAGAATTCTTTCTACAGACCTTGTGGAAGCAACCATCCCATGTATATATACCAGGGCATGTATAGTGGGCTTTTCATCCTGAAATTAGAGAGGAGGCTTCACTGAGCATATTTACTGGGTACTCCTCAAGTAGGCTGGTCCCACCCAATCTTAGACATCTAAAGCTAAGACATTTATAATAATAAGTCCTTCTCTGTAGTCTCCCTCCAGTCAATGGAAACAACAAGGCATGGCCTATCTGTCACTTAGGCACCACCTTCAGAAGAGGAGGAATTTTGCTCTAAAGTGTTTCTTCTTCTCCCACCTGGGAGACAACTCCACTTTGTCCAAAGGATCTCAGAGTCTTCTTCCTCTGCAGTCTTTTGGATTTGATGAAAAACCTGGGCTGGTCACATAGAGATGGGTTTCTCCACAGTTGTTTCAGAAATCTGCTTAGGGTCAGAAGAGAGATTTGGACAAGGAACTAATGGTTATGGGTTTTATTGCCTTACTTGTGGAATAGGAGAGTTTCTACTGGTACAAGACGGGAGCACAGCTCCTAGCATCCTTGCTGCCATTCTGAAACGGAATCACTGCTAAAGCATGTCCTGCTGTTTTTCCTGGCTCAAGACTAATGAAATGGGCACTAAAGTTTATTACACTGATCCTTCCCTCTGTTCCTTTTAAGATCTGTTTTTGCAGTTCTGATGGAGTGCTATGCGGAAGGGCTACAGTTTCACTGGCATCATTATTTTTTTATTAAGTTCACCCACACCATGCAGTAATTGGGTTTCCTGATTTGGAATCCTGAAGGTTCTCAGTATTCTTTCAACCTATCCATCATGTTAATGTCCATACCAAACTCGTCCTCTCCAGCCACTGGCACAGATCATTATGTGCCCTGCATTTCTGCCCTGGGCAAGTCCCCTTCTATTCCAATCCAGTTACGCTGGCACAGATGGATTTTGCAGCCATTCTAACTACCCAGTCAGTTAGAAGAAAAGATCTAATGTTGGCACCAATGAGAATTTTGTACATACTGCTTTTTCTCCCCAAACTGGAGAAAGCACACTAAACTACCACTGCTGGTTGGGAGGATGCCATCCCAAAAACAAGATGCTGCTATGTGCATTGCTCTGCATAAGCAGCTGGACTAGCCTGAAGTGAACAGCTTCCAGTTTGGGTAATTTTTGTGGTCAGAGTGATGAGCTCTGTACAGTTATCCACGCTGGAAATATAAACACATATATACTAAGCACTGAAAAGGAGTGTTTAGATTATTTTTCAACACATCAAACAATTTGTCTAAAAGAAAGCCGGAATGCTTTATTGACATGAAGCCAGGCCTGCAAACATGTTTACTCAGGACAGACGTTTTAAATACCATTTCTATGCACATATCATGTGGAGGGTTATTTTTGGTTTTTGGTTTTTGGTTTGGTTTGGGGTTTTTTGTGCTTCTTTATTTGGTTGGTTGGTTGGGGGTTTTTGGGGTTTTTTGTATTGGTTTCGGTTTTTGGGTGGGGGGTTTGTTGTTTTGTTGCTATTGTTTTTTTAAAAGTGCATAAATATTCAAATTTGTATTGAAACTTTTAAACCACTTAGCTTAATGCTTAGCTTAACCCCTTTATTGCTTTCTTTATTCACTTTGGGTTTTGCTCTTGAAGCAGACATCCTGGGATGTGAAACATCTTTCCTTGTGTCTTTCAAAGAGATTTAGATAAATCTGAGACTGAGCATGAAGAGCCAGTACAGATTAAATTGGTGCTTGTTAGATCTTCAACAGAGGCAACAGTGTTCTGGAGCATCTAAGTCACGAAGGCCAAACTGTTAGACCAAGGAAATGCCAAGCAGGAAGAAAAAACCTGCTCATTCATAAACAGCACAATGAATTCCCCTGCACGCACCTTGTTCACTCAGCCCAAAGCAACTAAAAACTACCTCGTGTTTGGCACTGGTCATAACACCCACACAATTACTGCAGGTCCCCTGCAGGACAGCAGCTAATGAGGTGCTGATAACGCACCCCCTGGCTGAACTGGAGATTTCAGAGTCTCCTGCACTGGGAGAACCTGTGTGGGGAAGGTGGCTGCCCAGGGCACAGCTCTCACCCCTGCTCCGGGCATGCCCTTGGCCTCCATCCCTGGCACTTCCCAGGCCAGGGAATTATTGCCAGTATTTTCAAGGTGCAAATATAAAGCCTCTTCTCTGCTAATTGCAAATTATTTAGCTTTTGGAAGATCGTTGCTGCAAAAAGAAGTTTTGGAAGCATTAGCAGTACAGTAAATAGTGCTGAGAAGGCAAGTGTGTAACCCTGAAAAAACAGCATGTTATTTAACTATCAGAGTGACTGACATGTTGTTTAACTTCAGCACTTTCTTGTTTTAATTAAACATGTCCCTTTCTTTCTTTCCTTCACTAAGAGGCTGTCGGCTAAGGAGCATAATGATTAAAATAAAAATTAATTATTCTGATTTGCTGAGGACAAAGAAAGAATTCTTTCTCAGTAAATTTAGTGAGTCAGTCTGCCAGGGCCAACAATCAGCACTAAGTGAAAAGAAACCCAAGTAAGCAATTAACAGCAGTACCAGCAGCACCAGAGCTGGGAGCTCAAAACACCATAACCGTAAATGTTCTTCAGCTGCTGTTTTAGTTCAAACTGACTGGAAAATGAGAGCAGTGCACTTCTTCAGAAACTCATACTGAACTCTTAACTCTTGCCACAAAACTTGCTCCAACCTTATTCTTAATGTGTAATCTTAGACACATCTTCACAATCAAAAATTGTAACTACTTTATGTTGTTGAGAAATAGGCGATTGGAGTTAATGTTCCAAATGTGTCAAATTCAGTGCCATATTTGGGAAAAAGACTTCACCTATTACTGACAAAATCTTCACCTACTACTTATTGTTTTGTTCCTATTTTCCTCTCAGGGAAAATGGCCATTTCATTGCGGGATCCAAGAAGTCATGCTAAGTCTGTCACAGCTCAAATTTCAGCTTGAAACCCACAGTAATGGCACTTTATAGGTAAAGTGATGCAGAATCAAAGATAGAGCACAAGAAACCGATAGCCTTATTTTGATCATGGTAAAATATAGACTGAATATTGATGTGGAGAACTCTGATGCTTGAATAGCCTGAAATTACCTAAATCAAACTGCAGCTCACCCTATTGCTAGAGCAGATTTTTGGGAAGAGCTGTCCTTTCTTGAAATTTAAGTTTCTTTGGGCATATGAAGTTATCTCTATAAATCATGTTGGAAATATGCTTAAAACCTGCCACACTTGTGAGTAATTCTAGTTTTGCACTGCCGTAAATATATCAGTACTGCTTATCTTTAAGGATAAAGTATAATTATTAAAGACAAAAATACACTGGACAAAGAAAGTTATGTATGACATACAGCAAATTAGATTAGAAAAGGTCAGATGATAAAGCCTAACTATATGCCAAGACCTCCAAATACTCGTTCAGCTATTAACTGGGCACTTCACACAGAAGAGCCTTGGCTCTTGGCCATTCCATTTGACAGTACAAACTTGGTAACTCTAAGTGAGTGCTCTTTGAGGGTCAGATGGTTGCTGCTTTGGTTCGCTTTCCACATTTGTCAGAAGCAGCCAGCCTGACTGCAGACAGAGACCAGAGCCACATGCGTGGCTCTTCCCCACTTCCCCAACATTTGGCAACGCTTAGCTGGCAACCACCTTGTGAATCAAATGACTTCTGTCAGACTTTTCAAGAAATGCAGAGACTGGAGGTTAAGAAGGGAAGGCAGCCTTTTGTGTTCCCTCCTGCCGGTAAGGATCCTACTTAGAATCAGCCAGAACCTGGCTTTCCTTAAAACATGATTTTGCTCTCAACAAGGGTTGACAAAGTAATTCATGCGCAGCATTCAGAGTAAAACAGGATCTTATTAATCACCTCATTTATAAAGGAAAGTATCCTTCTTATGTGCTTGAGGATTTTGCCTTTGTTGGGGTTAACCCACAGGTCTCCTGTTAGCATTTTCTGCTCAATTAGTTCTTTCAAAGGGATTATTGAATCTACACAGATATTGTGTAATCTAGGTTAAGTCAGGAAATAGTATAATGAGAAGCAGTTACATGGAGAAGGGAGGTCAAAAAAAGCAGCAACAGGAACTCAGAAAATATGAGGATATAAATAAAAGGACAGGTGCTATCTCCAGTCATGTAATGTGATTTGGACTCAGTAATTGACCTAAAAATAGAGGAGACTAAAAGAAAACATTCTGAAAAGCACAGTAGAGGCCATAATCTCAGCTGGTGTAATTCAATGTACTTCCAGAGAAATGAGTGCAGAAGTGAATCACTACAGCAGAATAATAATAACCTATATATTTATAGAAGAAGTGGCAAAAATAGCACTTGTCAAAAAACATTACTCAAAGCTAAAGCAAAATGCTTATCGAAGTAGACCACATTCTGTGAACAGAGCTGTGATTACTATATTATGATTACAGTAAAGGCAGGCGATGCATAGACTCGTTTAATTTTAAATGCAAGTTAAGCAAGAAACATTTGGTAACTATGATACAGATGGTAACAATCCTAAAAAAGAAGGGATCATGTTTATATTTTCCTCCATGGCAGTATTTTTGGAATGACAATGGCTAAGTCAGAACAAATACTGAAGTGGATCTTGCTCAGCTGGGTATATATCTGATCACATTTCAAACCTTGCCAGTTTTGCCTTGGATATAATTATCTCAGACTCTGGAGAATTACTGAAGGAATTTTATGTATCAGAGGCAACTGGTGATTTTAAAGGATGGGCATTCCCCATCAGCCTGTGGACAAAAGGACACCAAAGGTTGAGATTGCCTCAGACAACATAAACCTGACTTTTCGACTCCTTGCTTTGAAACGAGATATTAGATCTCCAATCTTCCTTGCTTCAAAACCACCCTGCTCAGCTCCTGAAAAATTTCACTGTTGAGAAAACTTGAGCGACAGAATAGATGAGGAAATGCTACTTTCCTCTTTGGTTGATTTTTTTTTTTTTTTTTTAATTTGAATAGAAAACTTTCATAAAGTTGGAAAAATTCTGCTCCAAGAGGAGTAAACAGGAGGAGAAACATGCTTTCTGGCTGGTATCCTTCAGGCCAAGAATACTGCTAAATCTGTGCTTTAATCACTGACATTTTATGCAACCGTCTATAATTAAAAGCAGAGTTTTCACCCAAAATGTATCTTATGCAAGCAACATATGTTTTGTGCAAGTGAGCTTGACTGTTCCCATGCACGGAAGGAAGGACTTCGTTCCTGGAGAGCTGAGGCCAGGCCGCCTCCCCGCAGCGCTGCGGTGCTCGGGCGAGCCGAGCGTCTCCCGTGCCGGGGCCGAGAGGAGCGGCACCCGCGCTGTAAACCAGCGCAGCACGGCACTGCGCCGATTCAAACCCACGGGCACCGCCACTCCTGTAGGAGCGGGATTCTCTGACTGCTGAGACTTCACACAGCGCCGGGATAATTGCATCCAGAAGCTGTTTTCTCCCGCAGTGGCTAAACGCAGAGCCCTGTAGCAGAGCCAGCTCCCCAGATGCACTGCTGGGTCATTGCATCCATTTCACACGTTCGTGGCTGAGCAGCCTCCTATGAACCATTTCAGAATGGTGCACCTCAACATAACAGAGGAATGACAACTGGCAGAAAGGGCTATCTTATCTCTTTCAGTTATGGTTAAGGAATAATTTGATAGCACAAAAGCCACACTGTTTAATTGAAACTTTTAATAGCTTTTAAAATTAACAGAAGAGCGTTGCAGCCTTCTCAAAGATCAATGAAAACTGCATGAGTGTGTTATTTCTTTGAGAACTAGCACAGCCACGAAGTGTTATGGAAGTGTTAAAGTTAGCGGCTTTAAATAGAAGCCAACAAATTATAAGACATCTAAACGAACAGCTTTGATTCACTCTACTTGCTTTGCAGCTGAATAGGCTAGAATGAAATAAAACTAATATATATGCCTCAAGGTTAAAAGATAATTTTTCTATGGAGTAGTAAAGGAAGACACACCTTTTTTCAAACAGAGAATAAAAACAAAACCAAAAAAAGAGAAGCAGGAAAATTTAAACACTTTTTACTTTTTTACTGGGACCTGTTTGCAAAACATCAACAACTTCCAAAAAAGGAAAAAATCAACCTTTTCATATCAGTTTGAACCAACTCTTCTCAAATGCTTAGAAATCTTTTCTAAGAGACAAGAAGAGAATTGGCACCAACTTCAATTCTGTGCTGCAACATCACAAAACACAGTTCAGTAGGATAATATAACTCTTCTTGTTCTCTTAGTATTTTCCCCTTGGTTTCTTTTGCCCAGAAGTGTCCTAAAGATTCTTTTTTCATTAGTTCTGTTTTGCTTGAAATACTGATCTGTTGCTGATGTGCTCTGTGAACCCATTACCTTATCCTCCAACTAATGTGTCATCAGCTGTCCCTGCAAAGCTGACACGATGGTGCCAAGTGCTACTAAGACGTCTTTTGAGCAGCAAAAATGTTCTCATGGTTTGATTATTTATATTTAATCACTTAAGAAATATCAGAAACCTTGCAACTAGTCACACACTGTGTCACCACTCTTCTTTTATTACATCCTGTTAATGCAGACTTTGTTCGGGTTTTTTCTAGAGTGAGCCTGTGCATTATGTACATGAGTATACTCTGTCTTCTGTGCACAAGAGCCTTCTTGTTTCTCACTGGAAATTCTGACATTAGCCTTGCACGTGGTCATGAGAAACATGCTTAGGATGGTGCAGTGGCACTGAAATGCTGAGGAAGCCTCACTGTGTGTTTATACTCTCCCAGCAGAGACAAGGGTGTCTGAGGCTCTGTGGTGACACAAATTACAGGCCAAATCTGCAGCAATGCAAGATGTGATTAGCAAATCTGTCCAAACTTTCTTTAATAATAGGCAAACTCTTTCTGATCATCCAGCGAAAATCATTACATTTGGATTGTTTGAAATCCCATTTATTCCATATTTATCAGTCCGTGCTTTCTTCAGTTTGACAGAAAACTCTGTCTTAAATGTTGTCAGTGGGCTAGAGTTAGAATATATTGAAAAGTGGACAGTGGTGTTGGGGATGTTCTGGGACAGGCTTGTAAAATAAGCAGTTGATTGGTAAACCAGTGGTCTCTTCTATGGGTATCAATATTAGTGGGATGATGAATACTATTTGTTCTCAACAGTTGAAAACACTACATCAATTTAAACAGCAACAGCATTGTTTTAGCTGTCATAAGGCCTCTAGCAAGATATGTGGGAGAAGTTGACATGTTTTTGTAGCCAACTGACATAATTGGAAGAAAAAAAAAACAAGCAAGAATTTTTTCAGTTTCTGCAGTTTGAAAGATCTTGTCTGTTGGGTTCCCCCCCTTTTTCTCAGTAATATTCACAAGTCTAAGAAAAGACAGTATCTTTTCACTTTTATAACAAGTACATTAAGCAAGGGAGAGCAAGTGCAATGTGCTCGAGGACTTAAGAGAAATGTAAGGTCTTTGATAATTTAATCCAAAACCAGCCAACTGGAAATCCCTGTGTGAACTTTTGTGTTCTTTAATGGTAGATAGAGGTGATCAGGAAAGACATATTGCATTCCCCTGAATATAAAATTTTGCAACTGCTTTGCTGAATGTCATACCCATCACCAGCAGTGGAACATCTTAGCAGATGTTCCCAACACTGACAGACCTCAGGTGAGCGAATATAGTTTAGACAGCTGGGGGCATAAGGGGATGACATAAAGCACAGCTCATTTCAATCCTAAAATTCTGTCACAGAGTATATTTTTTTTATCCTAGTCTGTCTCAAGGTTTGCTGTTGCTTCCCCAACCCCTTTTCCTTGCATAAGTGCAAAAACAAGACAGGAAGGTGAAGTCAGATACTCCATACCATGTAACAAGCCACAGAAGTTTGTCTCTGAGCAAACAAGCCATTCTGTTGTCAGCTACTTTTGAAGAGGTTGCAGATGCACAAATTGATCTTCATGCTGAATTTGATGAGCAAAAGTGGAAGCACTTCAGAATGTCACTTATTTCTAAAGCCAGACTTTCCCAGCCAGATGATTAATTCCTACTCCATTAGGATATGATGTCTGACACCAAGACCTTTAGTTCTAACCACTGGCCAAGAATTTGGATACTCTGAGCCCTTCAGCCTCATTCAAGACACTGAAGTAAATGCAGTTTTTCTCTGGAGACAGTCTTAGAAAACAAGATATAAAAGCAATGTCCTCTCTTTAAAAGTGGTTATTAGCAAGCTGCATGAGTTTTAGAGGAGCTCTTTAGGCTTTGTTCTCACAATGCCAGAGCCCCTCTAACCCCGTGCACAAGAGAGACAGTGAGCACACTGCATGTAGAAAACAGCTCTCTCAAAACATGAAACTCCTTTTTATAAACACACTCCCTCCCATTATGGGAATCACGAGTGGGGAAGACAAACTGTTCTGCAGAGCTTGGACTTGGATATATCTGCAGAACACTCCCCTTAGGCCTTGCTGGGGTTGGTCATTGTTCTGTATTAACACAGGGGACTGAATCTTGCCTTCAGTGACTGACAGGAAGGAAAAATGCAAAGTGGAAAGGGAAGAAACATTTGTCACAAACATCCCCACACCTAGGAGGTCATATGGGAGATGATCTGGGTGGGCACCATACCAGGGCTATGCAAGGTTGGGAAGGGTCAAGGCAGGCAGGAGCAGTGCAAACTCTTGCTGATGACCAGGTTGACAACCCACCAAATATTCCTTTCATTATAACTGACATGAAAGAACATATATATTTTGTATGACACTTGTCTTCCCCATCAGTTTGGTGGCTAAATTACAGCTGCTGGGTCAAGGACAGATGAAGAGAATAAAGCTAAAACCTTCTTGGCTTTCTTTTACTTTAGATCTATTTGAAAGATCAAGAGTTTAGTCTTTCACACTTTCGATGGCTTGATAAAGGATGCATCAAGGATGTTTTAGTTCTTGCATCTTCATTAAGAACTGAAATTGATATTAAAGACTTTACAATCTCTTTTATCTGAAGTTAATTAGCCACTGGAAAAAAAATTACATGCTAGCAGAGTCTAAGGCAATATAACTTAAAAAAACCCCTCTTCTTTTCTCCTATTAAACATCCTCTCATTTGGCTCTGGCAATTCACTACTTTGCTATTTCTCCAATCACTGTAAAACTTTGCATGTCTGATATGACTTCAATTTCAAAAGTGAAAAACAAGAAAGAGGGAAACAATAAAAGTGAACCATCTGTTTTCTGAACAGCTTCCCATACATGCTCCATAGATTCTTTCCTTCACAGGTGACCTTCACCTAGGTATATTTGTCTAAAAGTTGAACAATTGTCCTCTATTTGAGCTGGAGTTTCTCAGCCTTTGTTGATATCAAGCACCCCAGCAGACAGGTCTCCCATCCACACCATTCCCATGTAAGGATGGTGAGGTCCTAGAAGAGGCAGGCAACAGACAACAAGGGTTTACATTCATGGCACTTGAGTATCTTTAATGGAATTAAGAGTGATAACAGACCTGAGAAATTCTTATTTCCTTGACAATGACAAGGATCTTAGGTAGAGACAGCAACTGTATCTAAAATGAGTTATATAAGCCTGCAAAACAAGGTTATTTTTAAATGTAGGATGCCTGCTCGTAAATTACTTCTCCATATATTCCTCATACAAGAAAGGGACACAATACTAGCATTATAGTCACAAAGCTTAATAAATGTCTGGTTTAAAAGTTTTTAACTTAAGACAAACCTGAGACAGATATTTTAAAAGTAGCTTAATTTTTTAAAATCCTGTTGGGTGAAAGAGGTACCTCTAAACTGGGAGGGAGGCATGAGTTGAGTCAACTGAAGAAAATATTTGCTTTTAGCAAAGTCTGCTTTACCATCCTTACAGTATAGCAACAACATTTACAGTATAGTAATAACCTTGCAACAATAATATTGTACCATATAATTCCAGGAAAAGGAACAAAAGTTACATTGACCTTCACAGGCTTTGGGCTAAAACAAAAGACAGGTTTGCTCCTGCCTTTAAGGTAGAAGAGTTCATGTATAGGCTTCTTGTCCTTCTATGCATGGATGAAAGAATATGATCTTTTCAAAATTCAGCGAAGATCATAATTAAAATTAGATTCTCCTTCTTATCTACAAAGCCTTGAAGCTGTCATAATTTGAGTGCTATTCTTCTTGATCTACTTAGCCCTGACAGCTTAAGTCATTGTTGAATTAAACTTGTGCCAAACCATTCTCTTTATCAGTATCTTTTTCTCTGATAGGGATCCCTAGGCACAACTGAAATGGGAGAACCTTTAAAGTAGACTGGCTAAATATTCCCCCCAAATTACCATGGATTTCTTTCCCTCATGCTCAGTGAGGATGCTGGCAGATAAAAATACTTTCTGCAAGAGGGCCTTCACTGTGATAAATGAGAACTGCTCCTTTGATTTTAATAGAATTACATTAAACTACTGCAGGTAAGTATCTGACCCTCTACAGTTTTGGATTTCACCCAGGAAGACATTACAGCAGGGTAGGTGGTGTTCCAGCTTAAAAATTTTTAAAAATACATGCCAAGCCGACAGAAGCATGCAAGGGATGCCTTGATTATATACACTACATCTTCCCTGTGTTCCAAAAGGCACGTGCAGCTGGATTGAACACCTTTTGGTGGGAAAGCAAGAGCATGGACATTATTTACAATTCGCTTCCTAGAAAGAAAAATATCTTTCCTCTTCAGCCCTTGATGAGAGCTGGGCCCAGAAGAGCCAAGTATCAGCTTGAAGAGCCAAGCTGTGGGGTAGCAATTTGGCAGAGGCAGATCAACCCAGCAGCCACCACAGAGGCTGGAACCTTTTTCTCCCACTCCCCCTCAGTGGGAAACAGCCTCGCAGCAGGAGCAGTGCCAACAGTGGGATGCCCACCACCAACCCAGGTCTCAGGAGCTGCAGGTGGACAGGGAGAAACACTCTGGCCAGCCCAAGTGGGACTGGGGAACTGACCATCAGAAGCATAAACATCCTACTACCGCTCTCTCCTAGATCAGCTTTGCTCCCAGATAGCCTTTCTGGAGCAGAGAGCAGGATCAATGGTGTTATGGGAGGAGGAAAACAAGTCATGGTGTCAGCAAGGGTTGGGGCAACTGAACAGAGGAATTCCCTCTGCATCTCCCTCTCCCTCCCCAGCACCTGCCTGAATGAATGCATATCTCCATGCAGAGCATCCTCTCTAGGTAGGTGTCTTACCCCAGTTTCTCCCTCCTCTTCCTCCCCTCTCTGCAGAGAGTTCAGGGCTTCTCCCATATACAGATTGCCACAATTCTGGGGTTTATTGGCTTTTCCAGGCACTCCTGTAACCCCTTGCCTAAAATCAGGTCCTCCCTCATCCACCCCAGCCACTCTTTTCTCCCTGGGAGCGCAAGTCGCAGATTCTCATCACTCTTCACCCATCTCCTCTGAATGACGTCTTTTCTCCAACAAGAAATGAAGTTTACATGTGGAAATGCACAATGTTAGAGAGACAAGTGGATAGTTTGCCTCTGACAGACACAAAGAACCCCCCTGAGTGTAGCTGCCAGGTGAACAAGGTGTTTTTCACTCAGTTGTGTGCCGTGCAGTCAGGCACGGATGTACCAAGAACTTGGCTGACTCCTTCCCTGCGGAGTCTCCCAGAGAAAAGCAACATGACAGGCTCTGATGTGATGGGTAACACACAGTAATTAAGTGCTTCTTCATTATGGCAGAAACATTATGGCATTACTGATAAGTAATGATTTAATTACTCCTTCATTTTTACAGAAAAGGTTCCAGTATTAGACCAGTAAGAAAAGATTAAACAAAATAAACACGAACCACTTACATGAATACTGCAGTAGCACATGATCATGGCAAGCACCCCCTGACCCTCTCCCACGCATTCTCCAACAAGTGTGGAGATAGTTTCCCCGGGATATTGTTGCCACCCCAGCTCATCATCTGTATACACAGTAACTCACAAGGTCCAGCACAGAAATTCCTGACCCACGCAAGTGCGCACACACATGTATGGGGACAGGCAGCTGGGACAGCTGAGGTCTGTGTGTCATGAACCACTGTGGTTTTCCACAAGGGATGAGAACTGGTGTTTCAAACCGAGTTCATCAGCAACAGCATCCTCAGGCCTGCAGTGAGGGGTGCCATCTGCTCACTCTCCCTGAATTCAGGCGGCCCACGCAGCGCAGGCATCTTCTCAGTTGGTGTGGAAAAGCTGGTCCTCCGTTGAGCTCAATCCAGCACCTGCAGCAGAAGGAGCACACTCGTCAGACACCCAACACTGTGCTCACGTAACGTGAGCAGTCGTCACCCATACGCCTCTACCAGCTAAAACTGACTGCCGTACCTAGAGTCATCACCACGCTGTGTCAAAACAAATCTACTGGCAGCACAAGGAACAGCATTTCAAGACTGATTAAAGACTTGCCTGCAGGATTGTCCAAATGTAAAGCCTATTTAATCATTGCATTTCTGTGTGCTTTCAGAAAAAGCAACTCGGCTTTGAATGACTCACCCTTCTCAGCCCAAACCATTTGTTCTCTGTGCTAAGTATGGCATCTATTTACTCAGGCAGTCAGAGGCCAGGCGTGAAATGTGTGTCAGGTCTCCTCAGGTCCACAATTATGTACTGTCATTTTTTTAATTGAGGTAGTTTCCATGAAAGACCCTTTCCCACACCCTCAGGACAGCTTGGAAATTCAGCGCTTGTTCCTCCCAAAACAATCACTTCCACAGCGGTGTTCAGAGAGAATACAATGCTGCAGAAACAAAATAATTGTGGAAAAATACTGGAACACAAGCATTTAAACAATAATGGTGGGTGTTTTCCAGAAGCCTGCTGACTCCAGTGATTTTGCTATAAAGTAACTTTGTGGGTGATGCTGCCTGAACTGTGACCCATTAGTGGAAGCTAACAGCATGCAGTCAACTCTCTTAAATACCTTTTTTTCTTAGTCCCCATACACACGTACTTAAGAGATTCCAGAGGTCTGTGCACAGCCAAACACAAAAAGACACTATATTTCTTTTGTCATATAAACAATAAAAAATTAAGGCAATTGTCATGGCTATCTGCCACCAGGATAAGGAAAGGCTAGTTCCTCATCGCCACTCTAGAAGTCTGAGGGTGCACCACTGCAGAGCTGTGTGATGTCATTACTCAGATGTTAAATCCAAATTAACCCTTTCAAAACTACAAAAGCAATTGCCAGTATGGTCGCGCAGTTCTCCCTGAATCAATAACACATTTATTGCAGAAATGCTGATCCCACTGAAGGTAGTATGAAAACTTGTTTCACATACAGTTCAAAGTATATTCCTGGATTTGGGGAGAAAGTTTGCCAACAAAGAAAGCACAATTTCAACTTCAGCCAGGAACTTTGGTACATTACAACGTGAGAACCCAAGAGAGAGACTGATTTTCTTTAATTATCTAAAAATAAATTATTTTCAGCATTGCAATTTGCATCTAATATTGTACAACTATAGTTCCAGGGTTGCCACAGCTTTTGAAAAGAAATAGATGTTTCCATGTACTTCAGATCTTGTCGTTTGAAGGAATACATTTATACCTTACCCAGCTCTTCTAAAAAGATTGTATTTTTCTACTTCAGAACTTCAGAATAAAATCAGTAAATTTCACTTTGTTCATTTATTGATTAGCCCGTTTCAAAAACAGCTTGTGCATACATATCATATCTAATTTACTTTTGTAAAAATCCCTAATATATTAATCAGTTCATGAATCTTGCAAAACACATGAGAGAAGAACAAATCTCTGCTGACCTGTGCACACATTTCCCAGTGAGATGTACCACTAATAGCAATAGGAAATAATTTTTGACAAGTGAAAATAAGCTTTCTTGAAGATTCAATCTGAAGACCCATGAAGTTTATTTGACCACAAATGTAATACTAAACAACAAAAGACTAAAGACAGGGCAAAATATTCTAGTTTCAGAACAGCTGCAATGTGGCTAGACACCCTTGTCTTGAAAATCAAATGGGCTGTGCTGGTGGTTTTCAGTTTATAGCACTGGAGAGTTTGATGTACCAAAAGGAACTTGTATCATTCTGAAGGAAAGACAGCTCCCTATGGTTTTAAAGGATGAGCTGTCTGGGATCCTGACCCATGGTGTATCTGCTACTAGTGGTAAGCAAGTCACTTCAGGAGGGAGAGGGTTCACAGATGTCATCCAAATGGCAGCTTCCCTCCTTCTCCAGGTGGCCTAAACCTACAAAGCTGAGACTCTGAACAAACTGCTCTCAGAGTGGCATTTCCCAGATACAGCATTCCCCAAAGCTCTCGTCCTTAGGGGGTACATGAAGAAAGGGACAATGGATTTTGTGTTCTGCAACAGCAACCAGACCTGTAGCTTCTGAAATAGGATAGTGGAAAGGTGTGTTGGTTGCCCCATTTACAGTCACATTGAGAACATAAAAGCCAGCATCTACTTGAGAACCTGAAACCTCTCTAGTATTACCTTAATTCAACAATTCTTTTCCTTTGACACTAAATTTAATTAACAGGGTATAGAGATATTGCCTAGAGGCATTATTTGTTGCAGTCACAGTTTTTTTTCAGACAACGCGATATGTCTCAGTATTCTCTGTGGCTAAGAACTCCATTTAAGAGAGACTTTGCTGAAAGTGAATGTTAATCTGGCTTAGGTACAGAAATAAAAAATTGGTAAACCATGAAATGCAGCATTGAGCACAAAGCTAATCCTCAAAGGAAGAAAAAAAGAATAGGTTTTGATAAGGCTTTTTTTTCTCTCCTTTTTGTCCAGCTTTGATGTCTGAAGACAACCTCAGAGTTCTGGCATCTGTTTTTCCTTCCCAATTTTTTCCTTGCTTTTATATATTAAAAACTTCCAAAGCATATCTGAAAGAGCGTAATTTTATAACCACACCTATGTAAAGAAACTGTATATTTTTCTGATATATACCTAAAAGCTTTTTTACAGATGTGCAGACAGGCATTCAAACAGACCTCCATGCAGACAAGGCTTAGCTAATATGTTCAACTTCAATCTCCATTTAAATATGAGTAGTGTCAGGTCATACACTACCAGTGTTAGGGCAGCTGTACTTAAACAGACCTATTTTTTCCAAATTAAGATGAAGCTATGAAGAATTCAAGAGGTCACAAGCTCTTTGATTACGAGGCAGTGACTACTAATTGTGAAGGATGAAGATACCTAAACAGATGGCTCAACATATGGACTTTTTGTTTGGTTGTTTTTTTCTTGCATGTTTGAGTTTTGTTGTTAGTGTTGTTGTTGTGTTGGTTTGGTTTTGGGGTTTTTTCCTCAATGTCCAGTTTAATCTGCCACTAACAGGCTACAGAGCTTGCTGCTTTGTTATGAAATCTGCTTGCAGACTGCCCCACCAAAGCAGCAGGATGCTCAGGACATGCTTTTAAAACCTCACAACAGCATTAGGAATAATACAGATGTTTGATTTCCCAAATACTTAACTGCTTCTCAAGTTTCCTTGAGTAGGGAAAGCTTAAAACCATCTCATTTTTCAGTCTGGAGTTTCTTTTGGAATTAGCAGCTGTATTCAGACTCACAGCCATCTCAAGGAATCTCCTCCAAGGGCCATAACTATCTCCTAGGAGAAAAACACAGCCAAACACACTTGTAATGCCAAGAATCTACTCATTTACAAGTGCAGAAGAGGAGAACTGATCCAGGAACATGAGCTGCACTTGCACTCTCTGGTTTTCACAAACAGGGCTGCTTCTTATGAGCTAGAAGGCATTACATCATCCACCTAAATATCTTGCTTTCTAGGCAGTTGTATTGCTTTCTGAGCCAGCAGGAAAACAAAAGGTTTTCTGTAATAGCTTTATATGGTAGCCAGTGGATGTGACTAAGGATCTCAGAAAGAGGCTGAGCTGTGCCAGTGTCACCTCATTTTCTTCCACATTCTGTGTAGCTGGTACTGGGATCAGGGAGCTTTGTGAAAGGCTGAGGATGGAGGTGTACTTGGATTAAATGTAGCATGAATCATGGCTTTGAAGCAACAAAGCAACCATTTTCATGATCAAATAGGGCAAATGAAAGCATCCAAAGGAGATCCTGTTTCATCTGCACGCATGTGTATGTACAGCTATCTGACACAGTCCTGCACATGACTAACTGCAGGGAAATATGAGTGAGCTTGAGAGATCTGTGGATGCCCTGCACATGTACATAATCATGGATGTACTGGCATGCAAAAATCACCTCCTTCACATGTTGCTATGGTTCAGCATAGATACGCTGTGTTTGAGGCTTTTTGGTGGCTTTCACTCCTCAGACTGACTCGGGCAAAACAAACCCAAAGCTTCCAGGGCATTTCCCTGTCATAAGTGGCACTGCTGAGGTACTTATACTTTCAAGAAGTCATCACACCACTTTTCACTTGAAGAAACAACCATGAAGGGATTTCTTAGTGAAAAACAAGTCCTTAGCCTTGTTTTAATGAAGAACCTGCAGAGAAATTCCCAGCCTTTCTAGATGGACCACCAGGTGAGCTGTAAGAGTAGTATCAATTTGCCTTGATATGTCAGGCAAGGCCTTTGAATTAATTTTTCCACACACCCCCAGTGGAAAGCTGTCACTCCTTTAGTTAACAGTGTCTTGGCACAACTCAGCACAGAGTGCTCGAACCTTGTCCAGCAGTTAGTGCCGCACTTCACCGTGAGAAGGTAGCAACATTTAAGTGGGATTTTGCTTTTCCTGGACTTCATTCCCTCTCCAAGCATGGGAAATCTCCTCGTCTGCACTACAAATGCCTTCTCCTGCCTCTCAGGGAGGCAGCTTGATTTGCATCCCACCGGGCATACGACAGCATCGGTGCCATACAAATCAAGCCCACCTTCCCTTCCTCAACAAACACCTGGAGCAGCACCTCAGAGAGTGAGAGCAGCACAAACCTGTGAGCCTTTCCTAGGGAAACCACCCCTGCTTCCTGGGCTGAGTAGGGACTTTCTTTGTTGAGAACTGTATCTATATAATGACAGCATTGTTAACTGCTAACAACCTTGACTTTCAAGAATTTGTGGAGTCTTACCTTTGAGTACATGTTTTCTTCTCTACAGTAACCTCTACTTTATCTTTTAAATGCATGCTGTCTTCAAAAATGTTAAATAAACCCCAGCATCCATTGCATGATATTGTCTAACCAGACTGCTGTTTTCTGTTGCAAGAAACAGAGATCAGATCTTCTGAATTTCCCTTTTGTTTACCACTCCAGTTATTATAATGAGTTCTAATGGCATCTCACCTCCATGACTGGGGATGTTGGATTTCTTCTCCTATGGAAACAACTTCATATCCTTGATTATCTTATTATCTTTCTCTACAAATTCAGTACTTCAGAGGTAAGTTCATTTTTCCTGAAGACAAGGAGAACCTGAACTGAAATGCAATGCTCCAGATGTGAATTCATTGCAGATTTTATTCAGTGGTTTATCATGCCATTTCACCATGCTGTTTGATTATTTCCCTCCTAGTAATTTCTGGTGTTTGTCATTGAAGAGCTTCCCACTGTGCCTCCAAGATGCTTTTTCCATTTGATTACAGCCAATTTAGAGAATATCCTCATGTTCAGATGTGCCATCTGCAGTGCTTTGTAATTATTCACACCAAATCCAACCTTCTTTATATCATCATCTGCCTTAGATCAACTTAGAAATGTGAGAACCTTCTGTATTTCTTCACAGTTAGCTGTATCCTGGACTGCCCTCCATAACTGTTTGTAACCCACAAGTATTATCAGCTCATTATCAACTCCTTTCTCCACATCACCCAGGAATACACTGTACAGCGTTGCTCCCATGCTGATTTCAGTGGGATTACTCAGAAATTTCAGTAACCATTCTCCTTCAACAAAACAGATGATTTCTTCTTACTTTTGTTTCTTATCTTTCAACCAGTAACTAATTGATAGGATGACTTTTTCCCCTTCTCAAATGCTAGCCTAGTTTCCTTCAAAACATTTGCCCTATCTATCCACAGTGTTCCCTTAATACCCGATTAACTCTAGGCTCTTGCTGAAGTGAGACTCCTGTTTCTCACTTGCTTAGGAAAAAAATGTTCCCATTTGTTTTGCCCATAGTATGGCTTTACATGCAACCTCACCAGAATTTATATCCTCCTGTATTTTCCTTCTTTAGATTTCCCTCCTGAAGTTTAACGATTGCTTTTAAAACAAATCTCATTTACTCTTATTTAGCTTGTTTAGCTCTTTTTCCAGGTGTGGAAGTAGAGGGACACCGTTTTTAGAATTGATTTAGATTCACTCCGAGACCCCACTGCACATCTAAACATGCTGCAAGACTCCATGACACCTTCAAGTGTTTAGGCCTCAGCTGTTCCTTTTACTTTCCTTTTTTTGCATTCTAATGCTCATGATTTGCCCCTTTCCAGCTGAAAAACAAACGTGGTAGATTTTCTGCATGGCATCTATTCAGTAAACAAAAATTCTATTATCTTCTTTTCTCCCTGGGAAGACCAGAACATGGATCACCATATTTTCATGTTCATATTCAAACCCTGAAATTTATGGCAATTGCAGAGCAAAATCTTGCTACTAAAGACTTAAGAATATAATGTATATTAACAGCAAAGATGTCTGTATCTAATAGTGTACCAAACTGAGCATAAAATAAAAACATAAAGCCTGAGCCTTAATACACACAGACCAAAAGCACTACCACAGATCTTACCCACAGAGCATAGTAACACTAGAAAATTAGCAGAGAAAAATCACCATTAGTTTTAAGAAAAAATAACGTTGAGAGAGTTATCCTTTATCATTTAGAAACAAAAATAGGGATGTTTTCTGTAAAAAATTGGGGTAGAGAAATCCATCACATTTAAGCTATTAAGCCCCAGCTCTACTTTTCCTGAAGCATCCTAATTGAAAAAAAAGTTTAAAAAAAATCACTGTGTTACGTATGTCTCTTCTTATTTTCTATGGTATGCTATCTCCTGGGAATAAGGAAACATCCATTTCCTCTCATCTGTATTTATATGCTTAAGGTACCACAGATAAAAATATACTAGTTTACTAATTTCTCAGCAAAATTGTTTTTTTAAATGAAGTAAGTCCTTGAAGTGTTTAACTTTGCCAAAGTTTAAAAGCTTGTGCCATTGACTTCAAAGGGCAGCACGTAGGCTTTTCCAGAGACAGTAGTTTTGGAAAGAAAGGTGTGAAGTACATCCAATAAAAACAAGCATCTCCTTCTTGCAACCATGCCTCCAGTGCATTTCTACAGAATAACGCTTAACTTCGTTTAAATTTATTTGGAATTTAAAGATGCAGAGCCAGAAGGTCAGCTGGGGTAAAACTATACCAGCTCTAGATCCTGCCTCATGGATCAAGTAATAAAGTGGAAAACCAGAAAACCTAAAGATAACTTACTTATATTTTTGTTAGTCAATTTTTTGGAAGAGGTGTTCTTTTTGAAAATGTTGCTTGAAATCAAATTTTTAAAATCTGCCAAGTGTTTCTAAAGTGTTTTAAGACTGACTGGAATTTCTTAAATGTTGTTTTAATAATTTTGTCCAAATTTTGTGGAGAAATTCCTGCATTCAGCTGTGAATAAAAACCACCAAATTCTTGATTGTTAGTACCTCTAGCTTAGAGCCACCTTTTATCTAGTTCCCCCTGCTTTTTCCAAAAGTAGCATATGAACTGGGATCCTAAGTATTGCTTGGGGAACAGAGTGATAGAAATGAGACCAATTTTACTCTGAAGGAAATTTTAGAGAAATTAGGGGAATTACTTCAGGAAGTAATTTTGCTCAGCCTACACAGAGACGTTACATGTCCTGTTCAGTAGAGTTTGTTATATTGCCAGTAGAGTATAACATTTTATCTGCTCTCTTGAGATTCACATGTGTATTTAACCCTACTGCTTTTGGATCTTGCAGGAGGCCGTACAGAACTAGGGTGATTGGGGTAGATATTTAGATAGAGCTTGGAAACAGGAAAGTACAAAGTGCTAACTAAGGAGGATGTGTAATCAACAACCGCCTCTCCTTAGAAAATAAAATTTTTTACTTAAGGGAGTTGGTGGCAAGGACAGAAATATCTGACAGTGGATATTTTACGGACAGGCTGTGCCCTTTACAAACATTAACATTCTCTTAATTTGCCAAAAACTGCTCATGGAGATATGCAAACAGCTAAGTTGGTCACAAGGACTCACCCTACAAAGATGACATAAAAGTGCAAAGATGACATAGAAAGTTGACTCTGTGTCCATTCAAAAAAAAATTGTCTTTTTTTTTCTTGTTCTCTCACTTGATTTGAAACAAATTTTAGCTATTATTTTAACAGTGTTCTGAAAAAAATAAGATAAACAAGCTTCTGCCCTCATAACAGAACCGTAACTGAAAAAATGGATAAACTAATAGGAGAAATTACTCTGGAGGGTTTTTTAAAGTTTTTAAGGCTGACCTTTAACACTTGTTCTTGCAAAGCAGCATTTTATACATTTTTTAATCCACCCTTCTGTAATACATATCCCAATGTCAGTTAGACTGGATCTATAGGGACCCAGAGCCAAGTATCATTTTATTATGGCAATAACGGACAAGAGGAATGCATTCTTGTGAATTTGTTCCCTTTGAAAACTTTATCTATGAAAAAACACTGTGTTTTTAAAGACAGCAGAGATTTAAAGTATCCATTTGATATGCAAGGCTGAGTTTAACCGCATGTGGACTTTCTATTTTCCAAAACATTTAGCCACAAAAACACATATATCCTAACACACAACAGATTATACCTAGCCTATATATTCATTTATTTCCTTCAATTTTTTTAAAAAGGCTGCTCCCTAAAAAATAGAAGTTACATTTAGTTATGAACTAATATACAGCTTAAACCCACCAGATTTTTTTTTTTTTTTTTTTAATTATCATTAGTGGTACTTTAGTTTGAAGAGCATACTAAGCTTGCTGTTGCCTTCTTGCTGTACTCCCCAGTGCTGAGGTCACCCACCTGAAGCTCATGCAAGGCAGTAAGTGGGTGTAAGATGAAAACCCCCCACATGCCCCCCCAGCTTACCTCTCTTAGACGTCCTGAGGTGCAGCTCCTCCAGGTTGCCTCCTCCCCAGCACTGCCGAAATGCCCTCCGAGAGGTTACCCAAGCATCAGTCCCTTACGCTCGGAGCCAGGGCACTCTGCTCTGCCCACACGGTGCCCCTTTCCCATCGCAGCAGGCAGCCCACAAAACGGGCTACCATTCACCAGCTGCTCACCTTGCACCCACGGGTGAGACGTGCCCTTCGGGGACCCTCCACTCCTGGACCTCTCACAGCCCACTTCATCATCGCTCCTCTCTTCTACCTCACGAGCACTGAACAAACCAAGAGTGCTCTGGCACTGGACAGGTTTCTTATCAATAAATTACTCTGCTTTACATGGTTCAAATTTAAGCTTTTATTTGGTTTTTAAATTAAAAAAATAAATTTCATTATTAAATAGTGGAATGGGTCTAAACTAATGTTTACATATTCAATTCACTTGCTTTAGGATACCACCAGAGAAATAATTGAAGTATACCACCCGGACAAAACTTTCTGTCAGAAAGCTCAACAGTGGTGTAATTCAGTTAAACAGGAAAAAAAAAGCCCCAAAAGTCTTAATGTTTACAATGAACGTTAGAAGTAAACCTCTGGTTTTAGCGTCATCCAACTCTAGTTTCCGCCACAAAGGCAGTCCTTGTGTTCAGAATACTATACCACAGTGCTAATGTCATCGGCTTCGTCCGGTTTCTTTTGCCTGCTTGGCAGGGATTTCAAGTACTCAAGGTGCCTCCTGGCATCCTCCTGGTTCTGTCGGACGTAATAAACCACGTAGGAGATCACCATGGTGAACCAGCCAAACATGGTGACCAGCATGGCGTAGTCAGTAGTCTTTTTGGGCAGGTTGCAGAGGTCGGCGTCGTTGGCGGCGTTGAGGAAGGGTCTCCCCGCGTGCTCGTCCAGCACAGAGGTCTTGCAGATGACGTTGTTGGCCGTCTCGTGGTTGGAGGCCATGCTCCGCAGCACCTGCTGCAGCGTGCAGTCACAGTGCCAGGGGTTGTTGGCGATCCTGGCCCTGGCCTTCAGGTTGTTGAAGGCGTTTTTGTGCACGCTTTTAATCCGGTTGTCGGACAAATCCAGAGTCTGCAAGGTTTCTGCCACCCCTTTAAAGGCATGTTCGTCTATAAACTCAATCCCATTTTTTGATAAATTGAGGACTCTCAGTTGGTGCAAGTCCTTAAAAATTTCGTTGGGGATAGATGTTATCTGATTGGAGTCCAAATAAAGTAAGACTGTTTCTGGAGGAAGATCTCTGGGTATCTCCTTGAGGTTTGCATTGCTACAGCTGACGTTCAGACCTCCGGAGTGGGAACACAGGCAGCCTTTTGGGCACATACTGGCAGAATGAAAGCACAGTATCATGAGGACAAAACTTTGTAAGAGCAGACACATGGAGAGGGAACGAGTTAACCACAGGTCTACCAAATGCATGCTGGGCTGTCAGCATAATCACACGACCATTTCTCATTCAGCCAGCAGGGTGGGAAAAGGCTTGGCAAAGCTGAAACGTGGCTTCATTTTCTTCGGCGGGATTAGTAAAAACTGGTTACTAACACGTGGGCTTCCTCATGGTCAATACGCTTCTTAGAAGCACGCCTACAGAGAAAGAGGAAAAAAAGTTCTTTATACCATAAACTCCAATCCTAACTTTGTTTTCATTAAAAAAATAGAAATAAAAAGATGTTAAAGGGAAATGCCACACTAAATAAACGATCTATTATTTTAGGTAACTCCTATTAGCATTAATCTGAGTTTAGTGCATAAATCCCCAGGACATTTTTAAGGGGATAGACTACAATTACAACAAATTGCACAGGTTTGGTCTTTAATACTTATTAGAGAAGGCACTGGTTTCCTTTTATCAAAGACTCTTCTAAAACACCTATAAAAATAAACTGCATTTTCCCTTGCTGAAGCAGAAGATGCATTGATAGGAGCTAAGACTTGTATCTACAGAAACAGTGACAGGTTAAGTGGGGAATCTGTGGTGGCTAATGTGAACTTATCTCAAAATAATTTATGCTATTTTAAGTCCAAATCAAAGTACTTCAGCAAGGAATTATTTTTACTCTTATCAAGGAACAAAAATCAGTTAAACCAAATGCTGCTGCAAGACACCACAATCATCCACCATTTCCTTGTTTCTCTCCCCTTCCCTCTCTTTTGCTTTAGGATGCTGGATTTCTTGTACCTCCCAGCATTTTGTGAGACCCATAGACATAACTTCTACTTCCAGGTTTTTTAAAAATTTTGTTTTCATGTTACAAAGAGAAAAAGAAATGGAAGAATTACCAAAAATTCACCTACCCTACACTCCAAAAGAAATAAAACTCACAAAACCTATATATGAGCCAAACATTAAAATATCTTATTCACGGCATGTAATTCACTAGTAGGACATATAAAAAATACTGTTTCTGCTTCTCCCCCCTCAAGCTGGCTTTAAAATAGTAAACATCCAGAAGCTTTTCCACATTCTTCTTTAATTGGAACACAAATACAGAAGTCTGAAATGTTGACCTATATGGTTTCAAAGACAACCCTTCCCCNTGAATTTCTAACAACAACAGGTCCATTTGTTTTCATGTACATGCTCTCTGTCTTTGTAGAAGCTCAGATATGTGTAGCCTTCGGGTTGTATTTACATATAAATGAATTATGTTTTTTTCTAAATCCACACTGTAGCCCACTGAACAAGAAAATCCCTGCACGGAGGATATGTGTGATTTTAAATGAAAAAGAAGAAATTGCATTGCAATCACTTTTTTGCATGCAGAACTGACACATAAACTGCAGTTGCTGACACATTGCAGTAATATGGATCAGATGCGTCAAGCATCATTTCAAACTCATAGCTCAAGTTCTATTTAACCCTTTCTGCTGAGTTTTACTATGTCAGTAACCCCACAGGAAAAGAAAAATAAAACAACCCAAACCAGACTTAACAGTATGTACATTACTTGTGATTACTCCATGGCTCGAGAATGGTAAAAGCTCAGCATATTCTCAACTGCAACTACTGCAGAGAGTAGTGTATCACCTCTAATCTTCAACTTACCTGTTGTTCAAATCAGTGACTGCCCAAGAACCTAAACAGAAAGCTTACACTTGGATTTCATAAAACTTCTACTCTAAAATTAAAAGGAAATTAAATTATTAGCAATGAGAAATTGTGAAGTTAACCCTGAAAATGTGAAACTATTTAGAAGGGAACTAAGAAGAGCACCAAAAGCTCCCTTTGATGACACAGAGGTGAGGTAGCACCTCCTGAGTCAATGCAATCCTTCATGACCTCTGTGGAAGAAACAGGGTTTACGTGAAAGAACCCTTTTGCAGTGGGTCCATCCTTCCCACTTCTCCCTTTGGCTCTTTGGCCACTGCAGTGCCTGCTCTTCAGACCAGACAGGAATCTGCTACGGAAGGAGATAAGCTCCAGAAGTTGTTTTTTCCCAGCCTGCCCAAAAGCGCTAAGTACTTGCTAAAATGTGCAGCCCCTTCGGAGGCCAAGCTGGAGCTGGCAGCTGCTGCCCCTGGCACTTGGAGCTGGCAATCTGCTGCTCCCTCCAGCAGCCCTGGGTGCTGTGGCAGGACAGCCTGTCCCCTGGAAAAACAGCCACCTGTTTTCTTTTCCCTTCATGTTCACATGTCTCACCACTGTGCTGCTGCACCAAAAGAGTAGATGAGGGGTCCAGCTCATCACCACAGAACGAGCATCATCTCATCACCTACTTCTTGCACACAGTGGCTTCCCACCACCAGCACTGGAGTCCTACTGCAGGAAGAGACGGGGGAAAGAGCAAAGACCTGAAGTAGTCTTGGGTGCTTAATTTTATAGAAGCATAAAAATCATACTGTTCTCATCAGAGTGTGACAAATAAATATCAAATTTGCTTCATTACAGGCTAAAAAACCCTGTCAAACTGGAATTACAGCATGGACTCTGCTGAGTCCTCCACAATACTGTTACACCACCAAAGATAATGTATCAAAGAGGCCCCAAGCACCAAAGACAATGTGGAACATCCTCATCCCACTGAAGACAAATGAAACTATTTAATGAATTAATGTGTTTAGAGTGGAAGAAGTAGAGTCTTTACAGACTAAGCAGGATAGTGTTTAATGAAGCAATGCCTCTTCTAAAGGCCTGACTAAGTAAATGAATATAGAGAGGAGAAAAACACAATGTTTTAAGTTGTTAGATAGAGCAAATACAAGTTTAAAGCTGTAATTAACAACCCAGTCAACAAAACTTGTCTGAATAAGAACAAAGCTCAGCAAATTCCCAGTAAATTAACCAGAAGAAACCCAATGGGACTGAGCATCATGCAGGGTAAACAGAGCTTTGTTTGCTTCAGAATATCCAGTCCAAGGGATATCTGAGGCTTAGGTTTCAACAATAAACTTACAGCAAGAACTTTCTTTACCTCTAGTGACTGCAAGAAAAGAAAAGAAAACTAGGATCCACACATTTCTAATGCCAATAGGAAGATCTATGGCTTCTTGAGTGGTATCTAATTTCCTTTGCTTGGAACACAATAAATAAAGGTATCAAAGTTGGAATAAACACAAGAGAGATACACCAGACAGAAACACCAATGACTACAGAAAAAGGGATGAAAGACACATAATTAAAATAAATATATGAATTAATTATAAATCTGCAAATAAAGAAAAAGAATTAAAAATAAATTTAAAAGTGAACGACGGCACGGGGAAATGACAGCAATACCAGGAGCACTGGTAGCAGCCTGGTATAAAAAGACTTTTTGTGTACATTTCTAAAATACAAGTACAAACGTAGAATACCTAACGCCAAGTCAAATATTGCAGGGGAATAATTCTACAGACAGAAGACTGCACAGAGGAGTTCTTTACGGTCCTGCAATTTAAAAAGGTTTCCAAGGCTTCCTCTTCTCAAGCTCCCCCAAGACCATTCACTCAGTGCCACCATTCAATGACAAAGGATAATGTACAAATCCTGAAATCCCCAGGGAAAGCACATTGCTTTTAATACATAGTGAGATTTCTACTGAGCTTCAGGTGTCAGGTACTTGCAAGTGTTTGTCTTCACTGCAAACAAGGTGCAGAGACCGTATCCTAGCTCCTGAATACAACACTACTAAATTATCTATTTGATTAGTAACTTCTCCCCACAAGAAACTAGTGATGTAAAGGAAGCAGTAGTGCCTCCAACTACCGACAGGGAAAGAGGGCCCAGAGAGTCAGCCAAGTCACATAGAAAGTCCAGGACAAGACTGGTTGCAATATTAATTTATGCTGGTTTTTCTTCAGAGAAAGACATAGGAGAATGGGAAATCCTATAACCATTATACAGAGCAGCCAAAAAATGATACAGACTGAGATGCTTTGTTGTTTAGGGCAGTACTAAGACAACAAAAGATGCATAAAAAAATAATCAATCATATATGTATAGTTAAAGACGTTTGACATGGGGAAGGGGTTTCTACTGTGGTGTAGAGACTTTCAGAGTCCACATGGCAGCTTTGGTCATTACCCAAGTATTCATACATCCCCTGCCTCCATAAAATGTGAGAATGGAACAGCTACCAAATCCTTGCACTTGAGGGCCAGCCACTGTTCTCAGAGGACTCAAAAGCAGAGACTACAACCAACCTTGAGAGATACTCTGCCTGTAGTATTTTGAACACACCCCCACACACAACCCCCTCAGCCCTCAGGTGACATCAGCAGAGCCACTTGTTGATGACACACGTCCTGCAAAACTTGTATCTTTCAGATGTGAGAAAGGGATTTTCTCCATATTTGTTCATCAGATGCCCTCTCCACACATTGAGTATCTACATTTTAGTAGGGTCCTTCAAAGATTACCTTCTAGCACTACAAACATTACCTGTGACAGTTGAATACCTTTGTTCAAGTCGCTCCAATATGACAACACTTCTACGTGGAATTTCACCTGAGTTCTCAGACAGTGTCAGGTGAACTCTCAAACATTTCTGTCGAGGAAAAATCAAGACCATTACCCTTCTCCTGACAGCTCTTCATCAAGCAAGATCTCACACGATAGAGACAAAACCATTTTATATTTAATATAAAAGTCTTTATGGGAAGATTCCTGTTGTAAATCACAGAATGAGTGACACAAATTAAGTCTGTAGAAAAGGGTCCAACAGGCACATGCCAGCATAAGAGCCCCCAGACTCACACACAGCATCCTCATTCGTTTTGCCTACTTGTCAAACACTGATGGGAAGAATAAGCAGCAGCTCTCTGCTGTCAGTACTACACTGGCCTTCACCAGACCACAGGCTGTAAGGACTCCTCAGTGACCAGGGACAGGGGAGACTTTTTAATTTTTGTTGCTATAATTCACAAACAAGAAAAAAAAATGGGAAAAATGGAAAAAGATCTCATCCTAAAAGCATCTTCATTCCATAAGCTGACAAGTATAGGCATTGTGCAGAACACACCCTCCTAGCAGTAACAACTGGATAAACATTGCAGATATTTTGGAAGATGTTCTTTTGCTCTTTCTTTGGATACAGTATCATGGGATGCCAAGGAAAAAAAGACTGAAGGTGCTGTGGTATCAAGCTGCAGCTAAAGCACAGTTCTGAAAGTGAGAGCATAGCTGGCAGTCTATAAACCTATAGAGTTTTATGTAGCTTCCAGGGTCAGAAAGTCTGGCTACAAAGGGTTTTTACTGCTGATCTCTTATGTCAAGTGATACTTCCATTTCATGCACGATCACTTGTGCAGATCCCATAAGCTAAATTATGCCATTGATGCCTTAGGTTTTAACTTTTATATTTTTCGAATCCTGTATTGCCTAAGGTGTAACTCTGAAGTTTCTTGTGGCCTGCTAACTTCAGCTCTCCAGTCATAACAACCCCTCTCTGGGCCTGCTCTTCAGGGACAGCCAGACGGCCCAGGCCCAAAGCCTCGGAAGGGGGGGGGGGCAAGCTGGGGGAAATTGCATCAGTAGCTAAAGTTTTAATTGGTGAATTTATGCTGATATGCAAATGGAGCAAACCTATAAAGGTGTGGGGAACTTGTGACTCGTCGTCCATCTTGGGGTGCATTTTGGGGTCCAGCTTTGAAGGCCTTTCAAATAAATACCTACCTTTATACCCTTATTCCTGTCTAGCCTCTGTTTCTAGGTAGCCTCTCAAGGCATCACCTTCACTGGCATTTGAGCAACTACACCATCCTCCAGCATGTGCAAAAAGGGCTGCACACAGCAAAGACGTCTCACTGTGAAGGAAATGCAGCGATAGCAACTCCATTTTCCCTATCAATAATATAAGGTACTAGAATAATGTCTCCTCTTCAAAGCTGAATCCACTGATGAAAAAGATTGCATCTATTACTCCAGCAATGTCAAAGGGGTCACAGCTAACTACTAATGCTCAGCAACTGCACACAGTTTGTACTTAAGGTTAGTGACGGCCCCATGATTAGAAAGGAATTTCTTGTTACTTATAGCTTATGTACTCAAACAAGGAGGCAAGAACAGAACAGGGAAAAGGAAGAAGCCAACGGATCAACCACAGGGGGTGAGCTGTTGGCTGCATCCTGACTGCACTCAATCTGTCTGGTCTGTCGCTTTTCAACCACCAGAAAAACTGAAAAAAATTACGTACAACCCACCTTCCCAAGAATGTGGATCATAGGGACTGATGCACAATTCACCTGCCTAGGCTTACCAAGCTTCTGAGGATGCACAGCTGTAAAGCTTAAGTGACCTTGCTACTAACTTTAGGCACAGTCTTCAGAGAAGCCCTCATTTGAAAATGAATCCCACATGGCACCGCAGAGCTCCACACTCCTTGGGATCACAGAGTCCACAACAAACATCACTGTGTCCTTAGTTAATACTGAAGGCATCCCTGAGAACAACCACTGACCCAGAGATGTACTGCACACATCAGGGAGCCTCCCATCCTCCTCCCATACAGCCCACACAACTCATATATAAACGCAGAGACAGCTCCTATTTCTGCGGGCAGCTCTACTGCCTTCAAAAGAAGCTCTCAGCTCCCAGTAAGCCCTCAAGAGATCCCTGAAAATCAGCTCAACTTTTCAAGCCTGGTCTAAGTAAAGTCCTACCCTTCAGAGTAACAACTTTATTGCGTGCCAGCATTGGAATTTTGATACAGAATTGGAAAAGTCCAGGAAATAAGACTCCTACAGGGCTCTTTTTTTAGACATCTTTAAAGCAAACTTGCACTTTGAATAAATATTAAAATTTTATAACTAAAGATCCATTAAATGGAGCACTGTAAAAAGACCATTATTTTAACTGACTTCCAGAAAATTACTGAAATGTTTTATAGTTTTGAAAGACCTGACATTATTATAACTTTTTTCCCTGCTTTAAGACATTGACTATGTTGGCTTATAGAAAAGATGCTCATTGATAAATCTAGTTTTCTACTTTCTATTAAAACAGGTCTTAACTTTGCCATAATGAATATTTTTGGGTTACACTGGGTTTAGCAAATTAACCATTGAAAAAGAAAATATGCCCCTTTCCAATACATGGTTTCCCATGAATTCTCCTTCCTGCAATACCAGTCTGCTTGCTACAAAACACACACAAACACACCCCCCATACCCTCCTATCCCCCCATCCATAAAGCTGTATTTTATGACTTTGTACTCCTCTTTTTTTCCCCGTTGTCATAAAAAGCCATATACTACTTTGTCTCTAAAAGTATTACCTTGCAATTAGTATTGACAATGCAGCCATAAAATGGAGATTATAGGCTGAAGTTAACAGGTGATTATCCAACCTGAAAAGTCCAGTCTGCTAGAGGACTGAGGGTAGGACAATTTTACCTGAACCCAAAGAAAGAGATTTGCCTCCACTACTCCCAAACAGTTGCTAATGGCATATTTACGAACAGTTAAAACAGAGAAGATATCTAGAGAAAGAATTATTTATATACATCCTACCCTTAATGAATCTTACACCACTGGTAAACACAGGCCTCCCAGTAAGCTGCACACTGGGCTGTCCTGTGCATCTGTGTGCCAGGTTTGAAAGCAGCTGAGATTCTGGAGGCCAACAGAGTCTGTGCACATTGGGGAAAAACCTCCATGAAATCCTGCCTGGCTCCACCAACATCTGCAGGCTGAATCAGCCCACAAATTTTTAAAAACACAAGAAGATTGATGGAAAAATAAGAAGTTGTGGGGTTTTTTCACTTCCCTATGGATATATGATAAAACTACACCACAGCAATGTGACTGACTGACTGAGTGGGTACTGAGCTGGAAAGTGATGATACTTGTGAGCTGGAGCTGGGCAGGAGCTGCAGGACCCAAAGGGGAACGCAGCAGCCACTTCTGACCTCTGTGCTGTCTGCGCTACAGAGCAACAAATTTCACGGTTACCAAGTGAATTCCTCCAGACAAACAATACAATCCTTTAATAAAAAAGGCCACTTCTGTACTGGCAGCACACCACAGCCCAGGGCAAGCTCACTAGCTGCACAGACAGGCTCTGAGTCTCCTCAGAGCAACTCAACCTTCTCCATGGCTCTAGGACACCATGAGGAAATTCTATTTAGCAGATGAAACAAGAATCTGGTTTGGAGTCCCAGGACAACCTGTGTCTTTCACGCATCTCTCCCTGTCACTCCTCCATCGTGAAGGCCTGGCAGCTTCACAGCTCAGCCACCTTGAAGGTAGGCAGTTTAGATGCTATGAAGCACCAAACCAGAGAGGTGCCACGAGCTGCTTGCAAGGTGCCAGGTGATTTAAATTCCCAGATGAAAGTCTCCAGCAGCAGAAAAGTTTCAGGATTTCAGAATATGGCAAGATGAAAAGTCCTAAAGCAGTAAAAAGAGAAATTAATAGAAACCATTGGCAAATGAGTTGGGAAAAAAGGGGTGCAAAAGATCACTGATTCTATGAATAATTGAAATGTCATGATTAATCAGTGTGAGCCTGAACTTAAACTACATAATGGATTCATTATCTAATGAAACACCAGATGTACTCAACCTATAATATCCTCCCCTAGAACAGGACTCAGAATGCCAATCGACATCTTGTTCCCAAAAAACTTCCAGTATAGGCATCTATATATAACTGCTCATGGCAAACCACTTCCAGTTGTAGAAGCAAAGTGTGTAGGTAAAGGTTTATAGATCCTGAGCTATGAATGCCCTCCCTTAACTGTCACAGAGTAATAAAATGGTTGAGGAGAGCCAAATGAACATTTTAAGCTATAATTACTTTCTGATTGTGAGATCACTGAATGTATCACTCCTTATTACAGATTAACATCTTAATTATACTGTGTGGGCAAATGAATCAGCACTTTAAGACTGATGGGTTGGGTTCGTGTTAAAAAATGTATTTGACTTTTTTCCCTTTTCACGTCAAGTCAGGAATTATTTCATAACTCTCAGCTGATAAATAATTGTGTGGAGCTTAGCAGATATATTGACAGAAAAATATTACCAATCATCTCCTAACTTTCCTATGACGCTTTGCTCTTGGAAGTCTTCTGTGGCAACACATATCTTGGAATGAAATGTGGTAACTTGCTGGAAATTAAAGAAACAGCTGTTCGGGATGCTGTTAGACCTCATTCTTTTGAGCCTTAACAAAGATTGAATCACTTGCTTTTTAGAAGGTATTCAGTGCTGCCTACTTTTCCTAGTTATCTCCTGCATCCTCTTGATCTGACATAGACCAAAGACAGCTCCCGTCCCTTCCCTGAGAAATAAACCCTGATGGGACATATAAACAGCATTTTGTATGCACATATATGCCATTTGAAAAAACAAAGAAAACATTACATGCACTTACCATGCATATGTAGTGGCAACATAAAGCAAGTTAAAAATGAAAGATCTAAGATACATTATAATCTTTAACATCATTTACCACTGTATTTGGAGGAAATTGTCTTGGCAACCTATAGAAGAAATGAACAAAGGCTCAAGCTATGCCAGTTACTGCTCAGCAAACACATCTGCAAAAAGATTTTTTTACCACTATATAAGAACATGAAGAACCACAGTACAGATGCTAACGGAAAATGCTCCAATACACACAAATGACTACTTGTCAAGAGCTGTCCAATGCCACATCATTTGTTTCTAGACTATTAGTGTGCATTAGGGTAAAAAACATTTTTAGGAGTTTGGGATTATATTCTACCAAGTCTCAGTCACATTTTCTGAGAAAACATCAACAACCATTCTGTTTGGCAAGAAAATCCTTTCCAGTTGCAGCTGAGTCAATCCTCCATATGATCTATAGTAGAAAAAAATACACTCTGAAAGCTTAAAATAACCTGAAGTGGAAATGCTTCGTCTTCCTTGGGTAAAGAGATCCAGACTAAAGTGTTTTCTAAAGTGTGGTTATGAAGAGAATACCTAGGAGCCTTTCATGAATAAGCAATGCAGTAGGTTTTCAAGAAATCTGATATAACCCATTGGAAAATGTTATCATCATAAAACGTCAATTTCACAATATTTGCCGATTTATTTTCCCCCCATATTATAAAATAACATAATCAAAGTGAAACAGACAAGTGCCCAGTTGGAGCCATACTCTTTCCAGTAGCTAATGATGGATGCTTCTTCAACTTAATTCAGCAGAATCTATCAGATCAGAGAAAATGTTCTCTTGATCTCAAGATAATTACACTGATTACCTCAATGATTACCAGCATAATCAGTGGCAAGTCTTGCAATTTAATCTTGATAACTGCATCTGGTGAGTGCAGATGGTGTCCTTGCCCAGTTGAAAATCTCATTCTATTTTTGCAAAGTGCAAATCTAACCCCTGGTAACAAAACTGTGTTATCAGAAACTGATAGGCCTTTAAGGAACCCCCTTGCAAAGATAAGCAAGATTAGGACCACCTAGAGACCCTTCTTCCACTTTTAAGGGTGCTTATTTGGTTCTGTGTACTGCGATCTTTAGGCTCATTTGAGGTTCATCCAAATGCTCCTGCAACTCAGTAGAAGAGAGAAGTTGTAATTAGGCTGGGGAGGCTGTGCTGAGAATAAAGTCAGCAGGGCAGAAATAAGCGTGCAAACCTGAGGGGACTGTCCAGCAAGGAGCATGCAGGGGGCTCTGCAAAGCTGCTGGCAGCAGACACCGGGGCACCAGGGAGCCCTGCAGCAGAGGGGCTGCAGGCTCCAAAGCCAGGGAGAAGGAGAACGAAGGAGAGCACGGCTGAAAGTTGCTTTATCCAGCTGACCCTCTGTCACAGGGCAGAGTTCCCAGGAACTACGATGGGTCACCACATATGAAACCATTTCTTGGGTTAGACAGCTCAACAGGAAATACAGATTTGAGCAGAGAAGTGCCACAGTGACAGTTCAGCACCCAGTTTCACAAACTCTTGCTTTTAACTGGGTCTAGAGCAGCCTGTTGTGTTAAACCCCAGGAAACCAAGGCTGTTTCTCTCCCTGCACAACTGCCCAGTGACACAAACAGAAATCCATGGCACAAGGAATTTGCAAGGAAAGAAGACGGTAGAAGCTATTACTAAAATGAAGCAACCTGAATAATACTAATACACAAGACGAGATGAGAAAGTAAAAGAACATACTTCCAGAGCAATTACTCTGAAAAAATCTTAAAAGATGAGAAAAAACCTACAAGATAAATTAGCAAAAGGGGACGGCAGTTAAAATATAGTACCTCAGCAGTTATTAATTCAGCTCCTTGTGCTTTGAAATATGCTAGTTGTGTATTAACTGGACCTTAAAGAAGCATGCAGGAGTAACTAATTTAGAAAAATGCAAGAAAAATAAAATGTGTACCACCATATAAAAGAAACCAATCAAGTTTGGAACTTCCAATTAAAAGCTCTAAACTTGAAACTGAATGCTCAACACCACAAAACCACAAGCTGCTACTAATGAAATTAAAATTGTGACTTATCAACACAATTCAGAAAATAGAGAAAGAGACAGCAAGTAAGGAATAATTATGAGATCAATAACCAATTAAGCAACTTTAAAAGACATTCAAGTGACCTTCCAGAATCAAGTGACACACTGAGTTAACTACAAGCCGTTTGGGCTTGCCAAAGAAACTGGCTGATCAGCGATGCTGGTTTTGCTGTGCCAACAGGTATTACACCTGCACACTGCCACTTACGTAGCTGAGAGAGCCAAGAGCACATCTACAACACCACACGTACACAGAATGTACTTCACATTTCTGCACCAAAGGTGTCAAGCAAAGGTATCATAAATGTCTACCGTATCAAACCACCCACCACAAAAACCACATCCCCACTTTCAGTATTTTAATCCATGAGCAGCTTCAAATAACTGTAATTTCTTTTTCATCAGCTTGCCAGAGAAACTTCCCTTTTTTTTTTTTTTCTGTCCTAATAATAGATTTTCTCTCTATATTTAGATATCATTAAAACTCTAAAAGCTCAGCATGTGGTATTCTGGAATAGTCAGACACAGGGCTTTTGTACTTCCATGAAAGCAAGATTACCAGGTTCCCATCAGGACCCACTTTTAGCTCTGCTGGCAGCTACTACCATTAGAAGCTGAGGACAAAACTACCTTAAGTACAACTTCTGTAGCCCTGCTTCAGGTGAGGATCTCCCAAGCAAGCAAAATCTAGCGGTGTAAAGCTTCAATGCCATCTTGTGCTGGCAGCACTTCCTTAATTAAGAATTTAGGGCCAGATGGAGCCATTAGATCATCTAATCTGACCCCCTGCCTACCACATGACGTGTTGTTTTACCAGTAAACCTCATATTGAACCCAAAAATTTAGGTCAGACTGAAGGAGGTCTGAACTGAGAAGACTTCTGTGCAGCCAGGGCAGTACCTTTCATGCCCACTGTTCTTGCACCAGCCTGTATCAACACCCACCGTAAGAGTTAAACTACTCCACCAGGATCCAGACACCAAGCAAGAGCATCTGTTTTCAAAAGAAAGGCTGTATTGAAAGACAGTGTTCCAGTGCTCATCATAAACAGTTGCATGTTACCACTTTCTCCAAATGAAAGTTAGACAAACTGGCTATTTTTTAATCTGCTGGCAAGTTACATCAGGCCCTCAGCTGCCATTAAAGAACTTTTCAAATTGCATGTGTTACATCTAAGCAACAATCAGCATGTTTTCATTTTGAAATAAGTGCTCTGGAGCATCCCCAAGGCTTCCCAGGAAGTCAGGTAATTTATTTATTTAGTTTTTTTTAACCACGTAGTACTTTTCCAAAGTCATAAAAACTTGCTGTATAAGTTTCTCTTCTGAGGACATACGATGATAGCAATTACAACTTTAGGTTGCAGGCTGAAATCCTTTAAGGGTTCTCTGACCCTTACTCAGCAAAAATCTTCAGCCTGTTTGCAACTCATCAGCTTGGTGAGAGGCAAGCGAGCCTTCAACGTTCACGGCGCTGAAATAAAAGTTATCACCAATTGCTAAATAAAAGGAACAGCTCTAAAGAAAGAAAAAAAAAATCTGCTTTTCTCAGTGGAAATAAATACCAGCCTTTATCAGACATGGAATCTAGCTGTGCAAAAAAACCAAAAAACAAGGCACAGCTACTCGTCACTCAGTGTGCAGAGATTTTCCAGTCAGTCAGTCGCTTCTCCCAAGGAGAAAACAAAAGGAAGGAAGAGCCAAAAGAAAGTGTTGTAATGACTACCTCCAAGAGGAGAACAAACCCTTGAGGTCACATTTATTCTGAGGGAAAAGAGGTCTTTATCAGCAGCATTAGAGCACAACCGGAACAGACCAAAACTTTGTTCAATAAAACCCTTCTTTTAAAGACAAGAACACATCAGGTCTTTGTGTGTCCCCTCTGAGGTTACACTGCCAAGTTGACTTTGGCAGACCTAGCTGATACAAAAAGCAGGAGTTGTGAAGGAAAAAAAAATCTTGATTAGCTGGGCAATGATCCAATAAGCAAGACACTCGAGGCTGCAAGTTCACAGCTGAAGAAGCTCAGGTAGAAATAATTTATAGCAAATTAAGTTAGGTCATGATAATGAAATTTAAAGACATGTGGGACATGATTTATTTTACTAAGGCTTGTTGAAAAGTGAAACTCAAGCAGAGCTAACAGGAAGGCTAATTTAACTCTGGTTACAGTTGGTACTGGCACTGAGATAAACTTAACTTGACATACTTGGAATGGGAAAGAGAATATAAGAATAGGATTTTTAAAAAAACTTTTTAACACCATTTTTCCACATTGAAGGAGAAAGCAGGGCAAATTCGATCCTGTGAATCACTGCTGCTTGTTTCCCAATTTTAAAACATCCTGGCACACAGCCCTCAGAGGCAAGTGCAGTGGAAATCGCTGATCGCAAGGTTTGGAAAAGGATGGATAACAACATCTGCACTGCAGAGCCCCTGCCATCAAGGAGCAGGAGGGAGGATGGAAAATCCGAATGGGAGAAGGTCTCATAGGAGGTGCAGTCCCCTTGCAGGTCACTGGAAAGCAGCAGCAAAGGCAGGAGGGATGCTGTCATCGCTGAGGGCTCTGCAAGTAACCTCAACAGGTTATCCGGCAGCAGCCTGGGCTTTGGCTTCACTCAGCAACAGATGAGGAGCCACGATGTCCTCAGCTGTCCCTCCTGCCACCCACGTCTCTCACGCTGTGAAAAACGCCAGGTGAAGGGGGGAAAAGAGTCACTATAACGGATGAGTGCAGCAGGTAGGGGGAAGGAGAGAGTAATGAAAAAGTGTTAATATTAAAGTAATAAAGCTTGTGGCCATTTTTCAGTCTGAAATGCACAACACCATAAAACAATGCTTAAAGGCACTCGCTTCTGTTCCAAACCACCTGCACGCTAAGGCACCCTGCTATTAGCACATAAGTTGTTTACAACCAGTCTTATTTCAGTCAGACTCCAGGAGAGCCATAAAGCTGAATTTTTTCACTCAGTGCAGGAGTCCAAGTGGCCTCAGGTTTTCCTTGGTGTGCCAAGCCCCAGTGTGTCACCTGCTATCCCTGCCCAGTCACTAACCCACTCATTTCTAGTAAGATGTATAAAAGTTAAATCAAAGCAAAGGGAATCTGTGCCTGGCACATGGCACACATACACCCTCCTTCTTCCCTGCTTCTCCTCGAGTTGCTGAAGCAACAGCCACTCTCACTGAGGTGTGCTGAGAACAACTATGATGGTGGCTTTATCTGCCAGTAAGCATCATTTGTGCCACACTTTTACAAAATGGTCTGGGCACTGGTTGGTAAAACGAGATTTCTATTTCCTCTCCCATAACAATTTATTAAAAAAAAAAAGTAATGGAGAAGTAACGAAATATAATGGCAAAGCAAATAAATAATGGATTTTTTTTTCATTAAGACTTTTTTATCTGTTTGCTTTATTTAATTAAATTCAATTAAAGCATATCAATTCAAAGCAACTCACTGTTTTCCTCTGTCAGAAGCAAACATTAGGATTTAGGGACTCTTTATCGAGGCGGCCCAGCTATAAAGAAAGTCTTTGTCTCACTGGGAGGACTACTAATTCAAGGACAAAAAGACAGAGACTAGAAGAGCAGTGGTACCTACAGGAAAGCTTAAGGCTGACAGACGAGCCTGTGGAATTCCAGGAAGAGCAAAGAAGAAAGAGAACCAGAAGTTACTCTCAGGGCTGTGCACTCACCATGAAGGGAGGAAGCCAGATGTGGGAGTTTCACATGAGAGACCACATTGGCTCACAAGCTGATAGGTGAACCCCTTACAACCTGGAGCCCAGTGAAACTGCCAAGCCTTAACAAGTTCTATAAACTATACCATCTTTCTGGGAGCCACATGACAAACCATGAAAGAGCCCACCAGCAGCAGCATCAACATTCCATAAAGTAACACAATAGAGAGATGCAGTGCTATGGTGAACAAACCATAGTCTTTCCCCATATTTACACATTTCACAGCGAAGGAGTCAATAATGAAAAGCACCCTGTTAACTGTCCCCCTCTTTTCAAAGGCACCTTTACCTCTTATGCATTCAATTCCCACATATGAATACAAGTCAAGAGTCCAGGACATCCAAAGAAGTCTGAATGGCCCAAACAACACTGTTATTGAGTCCCAGGCTACATACTATGAAGAACAGCAAAACAAAGAGTAAACCAAACTGTATCACTTGAGAGCAGCATTTTCAAATCTTTTTCCTCATGCTTCCTATCACGGGGAACATTATCTTACTCATTCTCCTTTCCTTAGTTGCCATAGATGCAGTGTCACAGTGCTGCAGCAACATGCAGCCACCTTCATAAGCTGGTTCAGACCTGAGCACTCTTGCACTCCTGACTGCTTCCCTTCTTGCTTTCAGTCTGGCAAAGGTGTCCTCCAGTTCCATCCTGCCCTTCCTCACTGGACAGGGAGGATAAAAGACTAGCTCAAGCACAGCAAAACAGATTAAGCTTCTGTAATGAAGTGGTGCCATACACACTTTCAATGTCACTCATTCTGGTCCAAGGACAGTTTGCATGCACCCCAAAAAGATGTTTTCTGAAAATGAGAAATTTTCCATCTCTTCCAGCTCCAAGGAGAACCCATCCTTGCAATCCTACATTTAAAACCTTTGCTGAGGAGCAGCCCAGTGTTAAACCTCAGTCAACAGATTGCTGTTGACTCATTTTCAAGCTGATCCATGATAGATGAGCAGCAGTAGGGTGTTCATAATGGCAACAGACACGTTACTGCAGCACCAGGGCTCTCACAGTGTTCTGCACTCAAAAGTGTCCCCAGAACATGACAGGGAGACACTGAGAGCCATGGCACCGGTGTGTGCTACCAGCCACAGCATGGTTGCACTATGGCACCCCAGGAGACTGAAGGCTGGCAAGCCCGTGGTTCCTTGGGGCACGAGCCTCAACAGCCCTAAAAAGCTACTATGATGGGTCTGCTTTCCTTTTCACTGGGATATACAACCCCTCCTTCCTCTTTCCACCAAAAAGCTGTCATTTTGCAAATAACCACCCTAGAATTCTTCAAAGTTGCACACAGCAATGTACTTTGGTAAAGACCTCTGCAAACACAGAGGAGTGGGCAAGTCAACCATCAACCCAAGGAGGTGTCTTACAAGTTCATCTACAATATTAACCCACCACATCATCATTTCATATTATAAAGTTACTTTCATGGCTGTACAAAAAGCTCCATTAAGAATGAATGACTAGTTCTCCATCAATGACTTTAACATCTGCCTTAGCAAGGCAATCATTTATTAATAACAAAATAAATAACTAGGCTTCTCTTAGAATCAATTTTAGTACTAAAATGAGAGGAAAAAAAGACTCTATTTATTAAACATGTTAGTAAGTATTTTATTTAAAGTTATTGAAGTATTTCCCAGGCAAAATGCTACATCCTACCTTTACTCATTAAAATAAGACATGGCTCAAAGTTTGATGATGAGGAAGAAAATAATTTAATATTTTTCCTTATCCAGTGGCATTCTTTCAGTTAAGTAGTTTCTTATTTCTGCTGCATTTTTCATAGCATTTGTATCAATACTGCTACTAAAATTTTAGTGGCTATTTTAGTGTTATTGGAACATATATATTTTCTTTATTAAATATGAATTTTTTAAAAACTTGAAAAAAATTAAAACATGTGTAAAATATTACACAATATGAAAAATTTCAATCAAAAGACAGAATTTAAAGCATACTGGCATTTTTCTGTCTTTCTAAAAAGATGGTACTTTTTCTTCAGCAGTTCTTCCTCCTGGAGCTTTCAGTCAGCTCTCTGTGAACCAAAGAGAAGGTGCTTCTTTGGTGCACTAAAGGTTGCAGCTCCTTATGAGCAGGTGAACAAGGTGGCCCCACTGAATGCTGCTTGGCTGGGCACACACTCAGGAACTCAGCAATGGTCTGAAGCAGAAGCTCAGATGGTTGTGGTGAGATCACACAACATGTTTTTCAGACGAGACACCTGATGTGGGCTATGTTATGAACAGTCTACTGTGAGCAGACACACACATTGCAATTCTGACTTCACAAGACATGATGACAACAGCAGAAATGCTGAGGAAATAAAAAACCTTTTTTGTGTAACAGTGCCACCAGAAAGCAGCCCAAAAGTTGGTACAACTACTCTTGGGAATAATTACTGCAACATTTGCAGCCTCCCACTAATTCTGAGGCAGTGCCTCAGTTCCCATGCAAAGCCATTCTTGTTTCCATGCAGGATGAGGAGCAACCCCAGCAGATCTCCACGTGATGCTAGGCTGAGCCCTAAGTGCTGTGCAACCCCCTGAGAGTCACTGTCTATTTATGGAATTTAAGAAATGGAAAGGCTTTAAAAAAGTTATTATGAACCTAAATCTGGTGGAGTCATGCTGGAAAGGTAGATGATCACTGCTGAGGGTGGGTGGCTCCTCAGCTCTCACTCAGCGAGGACGTCCAATATCTCTTTTGAGGGCAGGGCTGACTAAACTATGCTCCCCATCAGTGGCACATGCTCAGCAGGAAAGGGATGGTCTGCACTTTGCACCCCTATTAGCCCAAGCTGCTGCTGGACTCGGAGCTCAGAAGAAGCCAGGAGCCAGAATCCTGCCTCCTGCTGATGGCTCCACCCAAGAAGCAGCAGTTTCTGCTCCTGCTGAGCTCAGGTGCTGCCAGGTTCCTGCTGAGCTGGAAATAAAAGCTTCACTTTTTTTTCCTCCTTCTTTTTCCCCATTTGACAACTGCACATAAACACTTGTAGATTGGGACTGTTACACCCCTGCAAGCTTAAAACAACCTTGCTCAGGCACGGACGACAGCTCCCGATGGCGACATGAATGTGACTGCAGACTAATTCACCTTGTTGTTCTGACACATGAAAACCATCTCTGAAATCGCTGCACTGTCTGTACTCACTCCTGTTACACATCTCTGCACAGTCAGCACTCAGCCAAGCCAACACAGGAAAGAAGCACACAGAAAAAACTCACACCTTTTTGGTAGATTCATACAGCTTTGTGCAATTCTTCTTTTTAGTGTAATCATGGAAAGACATTAATAGCTTAATTTAAATACAGGTCAATCAACAGACTCTAAATTTAATACACACACCCTGCACAGAACTGGTTTGTGTCTAAAGCACATTAAGCATACCTCTGATATCTGGAAAGACAGACTACGATCAGGAAAAAGGCCATCAATTTAAAAGCTACTTATTTCTTCAATACTCTATGCTCAGAAATCCCAGGCCCCTGAAACAAATGAGAAAATCTGGAGCCATGAAGACTTGTCAGCAGAGGAGGATCCAGTTAAGGGACATTTAACCACACTGGACATACACACACCCATGGATCCAGAGGGGATGCATCCATGAGTGCTGAGGAAGCTGGCTGAAGTTTAAAGGAGGCTATTCTAAACTATCTTTCAAAGATCATAGGAATTTCTTGAGGACTGCATGAAAGCCAGTCCTATTTTCAAGAAAGAGGATCCCATAAACTACAGGCAGGTCAGTTTCACCTCCAGCCCTGGGGAGGTGATGAGCAAATAAATCTGAGAACAATTCCCTTAACATATGGAGTAAAATTAAATGACTGGGAGTAGTCAGCATAGATTTATTAAGGCAGAAATCACATCTGACCAACCTGAGAGTTTTCTGCAATGAGATGCCTGGCTCATCCTGCTGAGATGAGAGAGAAGTGGATGTTATTTATCTTTACTTCAGCAGAGCTTTTGATGCTGTCTCTCATAACATCCCCATTGACATACTGATGAAGTACAGACTCAGTAAGTAAATGGTGAGGTGGAGAGAACACTGGCTGATCTGCGTGGCTCAAAGGGCTGTGCACAGCAGCACAAAGTCCAGCTACAGGTCCCTCACTAGTGGAGTACTCCAGGGGTCAGTACTGGGACCAAAATAATTTAACATTTTCACAATCAATCTGGAGGGTGGGAGAGAATCTCTGCAAGTTGGCTGATAATACAAAACTGGGAAGAGCAGCTGATACACCAGGTGGGTGTGCTGCCATCCAGAAGGACCTGGACTGGCTGGAGAACATGCTGGCAGGAACCTCATGAAGTTCAACGAAGGTGAATTCTGAGTTCTGCACCTGGGTATGGTTAACTCCATGCACCACTGCATGCTGGGGCCTGATCAGATGGAAAGCAGGCTTGCAGAGAGCAACATCAGGGTCCTGACAGACACAAAGTGTGTGCCCTCCGGGAAAGGGTGGGTAACAGCATCATGGCCTGCATTAGAAAGAGCATCACCAGCAGGTTAAGAGTGGTCCTCCCCCTCCACTCAGCCCTGGTGAGACACCTGCACAGAGCTGTGTTAGTCCTGGGCTTCCTGGTATATGCAAAACATGGACTGCAACAAGTCAGCAAAGGCCACAGAGGTGATAAAAGAACTGAAAGATCTGTCGGTGAGAGGCTGAGATTGCAGGGACCATTCAGCCTGGAGAAGGCTCAGGAGAGGTCTCAGCAGGATGTATAAACAACTGATGTGAGACAGTAACGAAGAGACTCTTCCCAGTTGTGCCCAGCAAAAGGATGGGAGGTAATGGGCACAAATCGAAATACAAGGAATTCCTTTTAAAAGTAAGATAATAATTTCTTTTTCTATTTTTACCCTCTCCCTACTGTGAGGGTGGTCACACCTGGAACAGGTTACTGAGAAAGGTTGTGGCATCTCCATCCAAGCTTGCTGGATATAGCTCTGAGCAACCTGCTTGAGCATGGGAGTGGACTAAGCAATCTCCAGAGATGCTTTGCAGCCTCAGCCATTCCATGATTACTTCCAATCAAGTTAAACAGAACAGCTGAAATAACTACAGTTCAAGAAGAAAATACCTGAAAGCAGCATAACTTAAGACAGAGGAAATTCTAGGCTTTGCAGCATAATACTTAAATCCTACTGAAGTACATTTTAATTCCCTCTTTATGTTACACATGACTGTACAATCTGTGTTGTCTGTAAAGAAGAGAGACATTTCATGGGGTTCTTCACTTGCAGCAGGGAGTTAGTTATAAACTCATACCCCAAACCAGATTTGGCTGTAGACATTTTTTATCACTTAGATTTCATGAAATATCTTACCACTGAGTATAGTTTCTGCTGTGACTACAGTAAGTAAACAGATACAATTACAGATGTTCTGTTTTAAAAATACTAATTGAAAGGAACATAGTGTAAAGCATTAATTGAAATTATGTTCCTTTCCACAAGAACAGCACTTCCTGAGAAATGATTATAATAGCAAGCTAACATTGAAGAGACACAATTACTGTGTTGCTCTGTGACACTGAATCAAAATAGTATTCTTTTTTAACTCATACTAAATCCAAAAGCAGAGAACCAAAACTGCAAACATTTATTTATTTTTGTAACTGAAGTCAACAAACTGAGTTACTGAATTGATAGCATGACAATATCCCCAATAAATATGGATAAACCCATGTGGAAACTCTTGAAATGCAAAGATTTTTAAATGACAACAAGTCATACACAGTCAATGTATTTAGGTAAATAAATTCCTAAGAACCTAATGGACCAATTAAGTGATTAACTGAATTCAATGCATCAAACACGAACTCGGGTGCCTACTCTCATACAGCTGTTTTAAAAACACTGCCCTTAAAGAAACCAAACAAACAGAGAGAGAAAAAGTTTGAGGCTTTTCTAAAAGGCTTTTGGGCATTAAAATGACTGTCGAGCTGGCAAGAAAACAAGGGGAAACTTTCATTCTGTTTTCTGTGCACAAATTACAGAAGACAGTCCTCAAAATGTAGCTAGAAAACTTCAAAACAAAACAAACCAACTGAACAAGCTTTCTAAAATTCCACCTTTTGTTATTAATTTTAGGATGTCAGTCAAATGGACTGTAACAGGAAATACATTTTTCCATCCTTCATTTACAATACTCTCTTAGAACATCTGAGGCCAATTCACATCACTCTACAGGGATATGACATTTGCCAAAAGGAAAAAAAAACCCAACTCTGCAGGAACAAGCCACCAGGGTTTTCTCTGAAGCCTCCTGTTGGGTTTTGTAGCCTTTAAAGGAAAAAAGACTTTTATTAAGCTGGTCCCCAGCTTGCCAAACAAAGAGCCCCTGGGTCTGCTTGGTAGCTGTCATTGCATTCACTCAGGGATTCTGTGTGGCTTTCTCTTGCCATCTTCCAGCAGAGCCAGTAGTGCTGTTTTCATCTCCTGGTATCATTCAAACTCTCTATCAGGCTATTTGCTCAACCTAGAAATCCCAGGGCCTCCCAGGAGCCCAAGCTGAAGGAAAGTTCAAGCACCACAAGACACTGGAGAAGCAAGGCATACCACCTCTGCTCAGTACTTCTGCAGGTCCAGATAATCTGCAGGTGAGAAGGGGGCACCTCTGCTGACCAGATATTTTCCAAAGCCACGGAGGGAGTCATCCATGAAGACAACCTCCTCACGTAAGCAAAGGAGCTATGTCATCACATCATGTAGTTCCTGCCTTGGGAAAAAAAAACAAAACACCATCTGAATTTTCAAGTTCATGGTAACAGAAATACTTTTGAAATTCATGTACTAATAGCACTGATAGCAGGCAAATTCCTTTTAAACACCCTGAACCATTTGGTTTTACACTTCAAGACAACAAGTTTAATTTCTACTTCTGTTTTACACTGAAGAGAAGCTCCCTTAGGTACTAAGCCTTAAAAATGGGAGCCCACCACATAATTGCCCACAGTCGTTAATTTTGAGCACTGGAAACCACTGCTTACAGCTTTTCTCATGGTGGAAAAAGGCCATGCATAGGAAATTCAAATGTCCAGATAACTCATAGAAATACTACTTATTATGGTATATTCAAGCATGGCTACATAAAGCAAGCAAGATTAAACAGTATGGCAAAGAGAAGAAGTGTAAACATATTTTCGCTTACAACACCGAACAGAAGTCACACTCATTTAAGCAAATATTTTTCTATATTGATAGAAGCCAAATACGTGGGGTAAACTGCTGCGCTTTTTTCTGTTTGCTTCATAAAATCACACAAGAAATTTGTGTTCACACAACACTATCAACAAAACGCTCTTTACTTTTTTACAAGTTGTTTGTAATGAACATTTTAGCTCTCTCAAAAGGTGAAAATACAATCAGCCAACCTCTTTATGCATGTCCTATGAGGATACCCATCCTCAGTAAAAACAAATTTCACTAGCCTTAGTCAGCAAGCTGCAGTGGTATGAGGTAAAACCATGACACGCACCAAAAATTTAGAGACTTGTTAATTGGTAGCAAGATATAACAGAATATGCCCACTTAAAACTACCCAAATTTCCCAAACTGCCTCTGAATAGCTTCCCTTTTTGAACAAGAACTTGATGCTTCACATTATATCTGTGCACATCATTTTCTCCTTCTTCCCTAAATTCTAAAAATTTTTTTTACATTTACTTCTTCTGAGATTCAGTAGTGACAGTTTCTTCTTTACACTCCTACATATATTTTGCACAAGCTGTTAAACAGAATTAGTCCACGCTCCTCTTTCGTGTTTTTCCTGTGCTCTGAAGGAACCTAATACACAGACTTTAGAGGAGTCCCAGTTTTGACCCTCACCACCTAGCTATTAACTTGTGCAAACATGGTTTGGCAGCCAGGCTGAAGAAAGATCTTGTGGACTGTGGTCATGCAGACCCTCCAAATGGCCACAAGAAGCTTTTATTAGGGGAAACCAGGTCCCAGGTGGCTGGCAGCAAAGGGGTATGAACACAGCATTTGGAAGACAGGTTGAACGTGCCCAATGTAAACTCTGTGCTCCCTTTAGCTACCATGACACCCCTTACAAACAGGTAACCACACCAACTTGGCCTGGTATCATTTCACTGTTTGCACTCTGCACATACAATAACCCAGGTTAGTTTTAAAGGATACCATCAGCAAGAGAGATAGCTGAGACTTGTACCTAAATAGGGAAAGAGATTATTTACCTTGAGCATAGAGGTACTCACTCCTCAAATTTCATGACAAGTCTTTGCTGCCAATTCCCCTTTATCATTCAAAATCAGCCTGAACAAGTTAGAATCACCTAGAGAAATGAAGCCTTGTGGTCTTCACAGACCTATCAAAGCAGAAGGACTCATGTAAGCAAATTCTCCAGCCTCCCCAAAAAGGCAAAAATACACCCTGATAATTCTTTCAGTTGCAGTTCACTAATTATCTTTTAGTTGGAAACAGGAACAACCAGTTTTGTGGTAACAATCACTAGTCTTAATGTTTGATTTTTAAAAAATTAAAAAAAAATACCAGAAGAGATACTAGGAAGAAAACAAAGTGAAGTGGCAATGTAAAACTGTCAGATTCTGGGAGATGAAATAATTCAAGTCTGAACATCCTTCCTTCACCATGTGGTAGGACCACATGGCAGCAGAAGCAAAGCCATCATGTGCAGTATCTGAAGCCTGTGCCACAGAACAGAAAAAAAAAGGTGGGTAATAAAGAATAAACCTATTATGCAAGTGCTGATACGTTTAAATCTGGAGGCACACTACCACTTCCTGCAGAGCTTTCTGCCAAGCACAGAATCCATGGGGAAAATGGCTTAATCCCCAGCAATGACGCAGTGTGAGAGGCCTATCTGGGACACACTTATCCCGTCCTCCACGCGGAGGGTGCACTTCCAGGAATAAAGAGTTAGTCACCATGTCTACCTCCACCACCCAGCTCTTCATCTTTTGCATATCCTGCTCTGCAGAGACAGGCATTCACACCTACAGGATGCTGCTAAGTCATGCGGGGACATGGCATGCAAGGAACTGCTCTTCTACAGAAAACTCCTGCAAATACAATGGACATCCCACTAGGATTCCTTTTTTCACATGGATTCCCATAGGTGGTTTTGCTACACCCTGTTCCTGAATGGAAGCACCAGTCGGCTTCTTCACACCTTCTCATGAAGGCTAGAAAGGGGCAGAAACCATCTTCTGCATACACCGAGACTCAATGGAGTCATAATGAAACAGACAAATTATTAAAATACTAGTTTAAAATCACAGAATCATTGAAGTTGGAAAAGACCTCTAAGATCATCAAGTCTAACCATTAACCTGGTCACATCCATGTCCACCTTTAAAGCATGTCCCCAAGTGCCACAGCCATCTTCTCTGGTCCTGTCACTGGCTACCTGGGAGAATACACTGAGTCCCTTAGGTGTAGATTCACCTCCAAGTTATAGAAACCGTTTTTTTCCATTTTTTTCCCCCTGTAAAATAAGTTTCTCTGTGGAACTGTGATTTATGCTGAATGCTGTAAACATTTCTTGTTAGCTCACTCCCAAAGCTCATCTCAGAGTGGGGTACGATCACATGCAGCAATCCCATGAAGCAAAGGAATGAGTCATCAGTCTGAAAGTTAAGCAACAGACAGAATCATAGATTCAGACCAAGGTAAGCATAGTAATGAATGAAACACCAGGTTCTAAATTGCATCTCTGGAGAGAGCAGTCTAGAACGGCAACTCATAAAAAGACCTACCTAACTCAGCATTAAAAAGCATATGTAGGACCACCAGTGGGATACTTTAGACAAAAACTCCATGGAATTCAAGGACGGGGGAAAATCTCCCTCAAAAATGTTTGAAACAACTGAAAAAATTCAATTACAGCAGCATACATTTCTGTAACTAAGTTGGTCAAGTGTTGTGTCCTATGTTCTTACAGGTAGGCATAAAAACTATGGACTAGGAAAATGTCATTTTTAAACAAAGTAAAGAATTTTAATTAATATCTAATGAACTCTGTTAGTTTTAATTCTACTAAAATCAGTACAATTTTCCTCAAAGAAGAAAAAAAAAGCAAGAGTGCAAATGCTCTCTCATTTTGAGTACAAGTGGTTTCTTCTTTGACTAAACAAAGCACTGTCAAAAAATGAGAGTATGTCTCGTGAACCACACTAACAAAAAAGGCTCAAAATCTGTTTATGTGGTTTTGCTGGTCTATATGCAAGTAATCTAGGTAATAAGTTTAGATTTCTACCAGAGCAACTGAGAACAAAGCACATCCCCAGAGATCTATAGCCCGATTAGTGATGATAAGCTGAGATAGCACAGCCCCAGCTGCTCAATATTACACAAAAAAAAGAGGTGGGCAGGTTCAGAGAAAGCTGCACATATTGGTTTCACTCCTATTAACAATTTACCCCTACTATCTCACTCACCCACTCCCTCTTCACCAAAGCATGAAATGACAGTTGCTTAGATTTAAGCTGTTCAATATTCAGCTTACTGTCATCACAGATTACAAAATAAATTAACGAAGTGCCACCATTCCGCAAAGCAATTCCCAAATATCATGCTAGCCCTAAGAATATTCAGATGTTTTGCTCTCCTCCTGAACTCTTCTGCTCTGTCTCCACTTAACCAGCCACAGCACCTGCACCGACTTGGCAGCCACAGCTCGTTCTCCTTCCCTTCTCCAAGGCAGCGCTGAGGATCACTGTGGGTGCAGCACACATCAGGGGGATTTTCCCTCCAGTCCTTCACCTGCACCTGTACCTCACCGAGCACTGCATCCCACTAATTTCCCCTTTAGCTACTGCATGTTGCAGAGTTGGTATCTACCATCTCCAGGGAACCTTATCCACATCTGGTGCATGATTGCCTGAGCTAGTTTAGCCCCCAATGAGAAGGAAAAGAGTGGGAAGAAGGAGAGCTTGGGAATAGGACCTTCAGCTCAGCTCTTCAGGAAACGTCCCCGCACAGTGACTCTGCGGGCTCAGGTGCACCATTCACAGGTTTAATTGTGGTGGTTCTCTTCCTGCAGACACTTTAGCCCAGCCATGCTGCAACATCCTGTGCACTGACTGTGTCATCTGGGCAGGGTGAACATGCTCCAGGTGTCTGGCTGAGAAGGGTGAGGACCTCATCAAGAAAAATAACACCAAATATGTATTAAGAAGATGAGTGCTCGAAACAGGGCAGTGCCATTTAAGAACTTCCAACATATACCAGCATGTCCCAAAGACTGAATACTACTAAATTTTTATACTGATACCTCCAAACCCATGATTCAACATCTCAACAGGAAGATAATTTGAGGATTATAAACACTACATCCCTTCATCTCAAATCTGGACCTGCTTCTTCACTTACTGATTTTTTAAGATAGCTCAGCTTCCATCTCTGTTTCATGGCTTCTAATTAGCTTATTTCTCATTTTAAGTATTTACAGCTTAGGAGTTGAAAAAGCAAAGGGTAAGTGATGAGCAGAAAGAATAAAAATTGGCTGTGCAGGATAACCACTCCAGGAGATGGACCGCCTAACCTGCGGACAGGATGGAAAGCAGCTTGGGAATGTCTCCTTCCTGCTCATGAAAACACAAGGGGCTGTGAAAGACTGACTTCCTACCAGACTGTGGCTGCATCACACCTACCACGCAGTGACTCAGAGCACCCCTGCCACACACACAATTAAGTTCTGTCAAGCCACCACTGACCACCTCTAGTGCACAGCACATGGCACGCTTTAATTTAGCATTAGCAAAATACCAACAGCCCCTGGAGAGACTTGGATTTAATTCTACTTCAAAAATATGTTCACTGTACTAGAAGAAAAGGAGCACCAATGAATAATAATTACTAACTGTCAGCTCTTTGAACATTTTCACACCTGTACCGAAAGTCTTGTAAAGAATGGCTCCTCTTTCCCAACATGAATGCCAGAAACAGTGTTTTTCTGAAAAGGAAGACCACGTCAGATTGCAGATTTTAACTCTACATTTCCTTTCTAAACAGTCCAGATCCTGAAAGCAGAAGAAACAAGAATACAATATGTAAAACTGCAGCTCAAATATTTTCAGCAGCCCAGCAAAATCCTCTTGCACACATTCTTGTGAGTTAAAAAACAGATCTGCTATGAGGCACAGCATGTATTTCACGGCAACAGTACAGATTTATGTTTCTGCTTCCTGGGAAGTCACTGCTATGCAAAAGGATAAGAATGGCTTCACAGGTCAAGGTAAAATCTATTGTCCTGAAACAGACCGAAAATGAAAAACAGGTCTAGCAGCCGAAACACACAGAGCTATCAGTAGGGGTTGAGGAGCAAGATGCATCAACACCAATTTATACTATTTAAATAGCACAGGCGATGCTTTTCTTCTCCACCTGACAACTTCACTTTTTGCTTTCTATTTTCCTTGCTTTTCAGCCCTTTGGAAACCTCACTCACAAGGGAGAAGATGTCACATTTCCCCTGGAACAAAATTGGCTTATGACACATTGTATAATTCCAAAAATACATCATGCATTAATTTGACATACTCCTGTCATCAAGACCTTAATTTCTAATATCTTCTTTTCCAGATACTATTAGAAAATTCCTCTGCCTCAGCTACCTAACTTGTAACACTTTAGGAGGCAAAGTGTCTTCCTGCTCATGCCAAGGTCCTTTACATGGAAGATTCACAAACCTCTGGGGAAGATCTGCTTGAATCTCTTCTTGAACATACAATGTTCTCACCCTAGCGAGTGAGCTGCTTTTCTCAGCCAACACTTTGTATTTTAATTCTTGTAATCCCTTCACTAATTTCCCCCCCTACTTTTTGTTCCTAGTAACTCTTTCCTTTCACCTTGTTTTGCTCTCCAGACCTGCATGTCCCTCTTTAGCACCAGACTACCACGCATGCTACAAGTTATCTCGAATTCTGCAAAGGACTACAGTCATGATTTCTGTGCAGTACCCTACAAGCCTGGGAGTCCTGTCTGGCAACTGTTCAAACTGTTCAGGTAGAACCCTAAAATTTAAGTGGGACATTTTCTATAAAATAGATGTGCTTCTGCTACATAAACTTTATGCCCTCCCACTTTCCCTAGAATTACAGCTGCTTCACTCTCGATTGTAAAAAGGCAGGAACAGGGAGAGATAGGATATATAGACACACTGAAATACTTTATAATGTCTTCTGGTGGACAATTACCTCTAATCTGTGAGTCAGAAAACTGTAAGAAATCCACCTGCTCGCAACTTTGTGACCTTTCTGGAGACTTTTATGAGTTATACACCAGCTCAAGTAAGTTACCATTCCATCTTCACAAAAGACATCACCTCATCAGAGTACATATCTCTTGCATATAGCAGAATAATTATATGCACACACAAATCAGATGACATAGTGCTATGTTTTTTTTCACAGAATGTCCAAAAGTCCCATTCCCTGGTTTCAGAGTTTGATGGTAAACAATTTGAGTGGGGTCAAAAAACCAGAGATCCATTCCAAATTGTAAACTGATGTTGCTGACATCAAACTTGTCTCTCTAAATCAGCCCAAAATTAAAATATCAAAAGGATGCTTCACAGAGATAATAAATACTGCTAACTATTTTTCACAGCCTTCAATATACACTCATTTGCACTTGTGAAAGACAATTACAAAACCTTACTCTGACTATATGCATCACCAAACCAAAACAGTAAATGTGATGTACCAGTGTATTCCCTTTGCACTGCTCTCTATGACTGCAGAGAGTCTGGGAAAAATGTAAATCAATATTCATCATTTTAAAGATTTTCTTTCAGTGTCCTCTCCCCCTGTTTTTTGTTTCATTCCTTTGTGGTCTCACCATCAAAAATCAGAGCACCATTTACTGTCACGAAGCTGTCCTGGACATAAAGGAAAAACAAAGCTCTTATTTCTGAACCAAATTCCTTAGATGGGAGCATTGCCCAGGCGAAAGCAGCCTGGCTGGGCTGTGTAAGAGGGTAGGAGGCAGGGGATAACAATCTCAGTATTTCTGGATGCAAGTTCAGGAAAGAGAAAGCAAAGACAGATGCTGTTAGCTGCAGAGGACACCTGAGAAGTTGCTCCACAGCCCTCCACACATGAGCCAAGGCTGATCCTACTTTTCCTTCCCACATACCTGGGCAAGCAGCCCAGCTACACGCAGACAGCACCAGCAAGGAGGCTCAGCTCTGAATGTGCTCTTTATATCACTTACATTGGCCAGTTTGACCAAAAATACCCCTCAATTCTGCCTAGTGCCAAAAAAAACCCCACCAAAAACCAAACAGAGCCAAAGCAGCACTGCCAAGCTGGAGAAAATGACCCTGAGTTGGGGAGCAGCTCTGGCAGAAACAGAGGGGGAAAAACTGGAAGATGTGTCTTCTTCTGTTCAAATATATTCTTAGTCACGTCTCTGTCAGTAACTACTGTTTTTCTGCCAAGTTTGCATAATCCTTTGCACAATAAGGTATGTTTAGCACATGATCTTTTAAAAATACCTTTTTTAAAAAGAAAGGAAGGTATTTCTGCAGCTATGAAGACTAAAAACTTTCAGATTACAGATTTTACTCTGGCCTACTTCATTACACACCTCGTGTGCAAACTTATTACAGGAAAATGTTACCTAATTAAATTTATTATGCTTTGTGGAGCTGTTTTGTTAACTTATTTAATTAAAAACTTCTCAATTTATGTAATTTATTATGGCATGACCACTGTTAATGAAGCTCACAAAAGATACTGTTGGATAAATTCATGCAAAGGAGATGAAGCAGAGCAGAATGAAGGATTATGTTCTCAGACTTGCAAAGCAAAGCAGCCTGAAATAAATGGAAGTTGTGAGTGTTTGGAGCAGACAGTGCATTTATTGTAATTATTTTGGGCTGCATGCTGATTGGAAAAGATTAACATAAATAGGAGCTGCTATTGCAGATGTTTCTATTCTTGCTAGGAAATCCCTTGAATATAGGAAATACAGAATAAAAATGTGAAAATGCTGTACTACAGAGTTGTAACTTTTTTCCTATTCTTTTTTCTGTTCTGGACATACCAGAAGAAACATAAATAAAGCTGTTCATCTTTAGGACTTGAAGGAAAAACATCACTTTTCTCTGCTAACATGACAAAACATCCAGATGTCACCTGACTACCCAGCAATTAACATTTTGCACATTCTCTCCTCCCTTCCAGAAGTGCCCTTAAACTGTATGGCACCAGGTCACCTCTGGAGACTACATGGCCTGCAGCTACAACCATAGCCAGTGAAATAAAATCCACAGTAATTAACAGCATTTAAGATCCTTGTTCCTCCGCTCACAACAGCAAATTGGACACATAAATAATTCACATGTAATTCTGATATTTCCGACTTCCCTTCTATATTAACCAATGGCAAAATTTCCATTCAGTCTGGAAAAAAACACATAGAATTCTTCTTTTTGAAAATTTTCCAAAAATTAGAAGTAGATAAAAATACCCAACGACAGTCCTGGAGGTGTGTATAATACCTCTCATGGTATCTTCTGCTTACCTTCCTCACATCTCATAATTTGTTTTCTTGTTTCCATAGGATCCCAAGACACAGAAGCCAAGAATTAAAGTAAATGACTCAGGGCAGGGCTTTTTTGGCTGCAACTTCAGTCTGCCCAGGTCTATCACTGTAACACTTTTTAAAAGAAGAACCATACAACTATTTTGAGCCATACAAGCTCTTCGGTTATTTGTGGACCAGCTACATGAAGTATCCTCCACACTGGCAAAGATCAGCATGAGTCAAAGATGCTGTGTCCGTACAGAATCTGCCTACAAGCTGAATATTATTTCCTGTGGTTCTGCACTAAACTTGAAGCAAAAAAAAAAAAAAAAAGGGCCCATCCATACATGAACATACATCTCCATGTACACTGTGTTTCACAGTCACAGGGTGCTCAGCTACACCACTACAGGCCAATCCCCAGAGCTTCCCCAGAGCCTGGAGACCAAAGGGGAAATTTCCTCAGCCCTGTGCTGCCTCCATACTGGATGATGCTAGGAACGTGTCAGACCCAGACACAGTTTTCTTGGCCCAGAAGAAATGTCCTCTGCTGCCTGGCACTCACTGCTGTGCAAGGTCAGCAGCCACCAAGATGTCCCAGGGTGCTGGGCATCACTGCTGCCAACCCTGCTGGCAGACAGGTCTGGTTCTTTCCCAGAGGAGATCAGGCTTTTGAGGAGGATGGGTGCATGGTGACCAGTGGCTTGAATGCTGCCAGGAACCAGAAGGCCACCGAGCACGTGTTTTTGGCAGCACAGACACTGCCGTGGTGCCCAGCTACGACAGTTCCAGTGACAAACTCCACTGGCAGCATGGCACCTCTCATACTCCAAATCTGTCCCTCTTTTCCAATGTTATGAAACAGTATCATCGACTGCAGCTCAGGTACAGCTTTAAAGTAAAATGTACTAGAACAAAAGCAACAGCCCTGTCTAACATTTACAGAGCGACTTTCAGCGGAGTGGATCTCATGGGATTTCTGAAGCCCTTCCAAGCCAACCGTATAATGCCACAGTTTTTTCACAAGTGTAGCTGAGGGCAGAGTTTGGGTGTCCATACATACGATTTCTTCGATTCACTGCCAGCTGGACGGGGTCAAACACTGACAGAACACAGAAGCAATTCTACAGAACAACATTGCGGAGGAAGGAAAGCACGGCCAGTGGCAGAGGGAATTCACTGCAGCTGCTGGGGTTTGGAAAAGGAGGGAACAAGCCAAAAAAAAAACCAGAAAAATGCTGCTTCCTCCACACAGTAGGGATGCAACAGAAATTTTACCTTATTTTTAGGGGGGAGCGAGGAATTTATGGGCACAATTACATATTCTGCAAATCGCTTCCAAAGGACTGCCCTTGAATGACTGAAGCAAGATCCGAATCTCCCCAGACTAACCACATAACAGGGCTCAGCAGGAATTAAATGCATTGTATGACTGTCACTTCTATCATTTTGAGCAGAATCTTGTTTTAGTGGCCTGTCAGATGACAAGGGTAGATATGAATTCAATAGATAATACCGAACTCCCAGAAACAGTTATTTCAAGTATTTTTATAACACAAGTTAGGAACAATACCTCCCTTCCCATCTGGAAATATGCTATGCTCAAATCAGTACAAATAACATCCATTCACCAGGTATTTTCATTATGATTTTCCATAAGTCTGTAAAAAACTGGGACAGCATGCACATTATGGACATAAATCTACTATGCCTCACATCCACATAAATCAAAGGAATTCCACCAAGCTCAGATGCAGGTTTACCTGAAATCTTTAAATATGAGCGATTCTCAAGCAAAAAAAGAAGAATAAATCCACAACACTGATGTTTCCAAACCAAATACCAATCTAATCACAACCTCTGTACAACCCCAGTCTCAGGTCTGAACCTAGGCACATTCCCATGGTTTCCTCTCCTCATAAAAATCCAGCTTCTTCCCCAGCAGACCCACCCATCAGCTCCAGCAAGGGTACAGGAAGGCCAGCTCCAAGCACCGGCACTGAAAGATATTTGCTGCCCTGCTTCATGCAAGCCTTAGCCCACACAAAGTGTCAAATTGGTGCATATATGAGTCCTGTGTAGCTGACACCTCAAAGAGAGGGGAAAACAGCTTTTTCTGAGAGCATCAGCAATGAAAAGGGAAGAGAGCAGGATAAAAAGAAAACACTAGAAAGTTTAGGGACTTTAAAGATTCCCAATAGTACTGAAATACTTTCAAGGAAAATTACCCAAAATTTACTTTTTATTAACTTACTACAGTTATATGTTATAATAAAACATATTTCCCCCCATGATTGGGAAATGCAGAGATGTTGTTCTTGTTTAAGCATTTTGAAGACTCTTCTGTCACCTGAGAACACTTTACCTTCTTACTTAGAATGACCATTTTCCCCTGAGAAAGGAAAATAACTATGCACCTCCCATTTCAGACCTCCTAAGCCTCTTCTGTGAATTTTTTCTTTATTGTACCAACATCTCTCATGGACTTTGTTCTTTAAACATCACTTTGGTTCAGAGGAAAATTAGAACAAGGTTTTAAAAATACTGGGGAAGCAAAACAAAACAAAGGAGAAATGCCTAGCAAGTTAGAAAATATAAACTCATATTGCAAAACATCACATGGGGACTCCCTTCCACCCAGTGCTGAGAACACTGAAATCTCACCTACCCATCCTCCCCGACACCACGCCACTGGCAAAGGAAAAATAACTGAGCACTTTTTCTCAGTAAGGTTTCGGAAAAGCCCTCCTGTAGTCCTCAATCAAAACCTTGAAGGCCTTATGAAAACAACACCAATTAAAAACACCGTCAACTTACACTGCCAATATTCATGTTAACAGTCAAACTGGTATTTTAGAGTGCAGTAAGCATAACTAAAATTGGCAGCAGCAGCATAACTAAACCTGCCATCATTCCTTTTTCACCCTGGGCCAGCCACCCAACCTATAAAGAAACTCCAGTTTTGTAGAGAAGTTCAGCTCTTGAACAGACTTTTAAGGGACACCCATCACTGCTGACAGCTTTGAGCCCATCACACAGCTGTGAGCCCAGAAACTGTGAGCTCCTGCCTAAGATGCCTCCCTGGATGCATTAGGAGCTCCGTGAGTTGGCCTTTGCACCAGTGTTCATGTCTCAGCCTTGACAAATCCTCGTGACCTGTGCATGTCCAAAACACTTGTTTTCTCAGGGCCCAGCAAAATGCCTCCATAGGGGCTGCCAAGAAAGCAGTCGTAGGCTTAGCAAGGACATGCTGTAGTATTAGTGGTGTGTTTTACCTTTTACCTCTCACCAGAAGTACAAACCTTAAAGGAAACGTTTCTGCAGGTTTCTGATTTTCTGCCCTTCACCTCTTCAGATGAGCCTTCTTACATGGGTATTTTATCTGGTACATCCTTGCCAGCTCTTTATAGACAGCACTTCCCTCTCATTCCATCTTCCCTAAATCCTGACACGCAAACCCAAGCTGAAGAACACCAACCCCACCACAGCTGATGAATTAGTACTGACAGAGGCCGGTGCTTTTGCTTAGTTTGTTTATTTGGGTGGTTTTTTTTTTTCTCTAGGGGCAAGGAAATCAAGTTCACCCTTCAAATGAACCAAGGGTCAAATCCCTAATGAAAAATTAAAGGCTTTCACCATTATGGGGAACTACAACACAGCATAAGGATGCAAAGGTGAACTTTGCAATGTCCCACAGAGACCCTAAAGAAAAGAGGTGCACCCCAAAGCTGTGGTCTGATGTGGCCAGAGGTACACCCTGTCCTTGCAGTGAGGAGGTTGACAGGGAGCCTGCAAACACCCATGTCCTTCTGCAACACGGGCACCGAGACCCGGGGTGGGGCACCTGGCACTCAGCCCAGCCTTTCCTTTGCTTGTTGCCACAATCACCGAACAGCGATATCCCCCTTATCACATCTGAGGAATACAGTGTATCTCTCTAACCTGATGAAGTACAGGCAATGGCACAGGAAACAGGTTTCAGAAGGTTTACACAGATGGGCTTTTTCTTTTTTCCCATCCTGGTGTGAAAATGCTGAAAAGAATGTAATTATTCATATTGCATTTGTTTTGGAAGTGAAGACACAGATCACTCGCTTTTAATTTCCTTTTTCCAGGTTCATCCCTTATTTAGTAAGAACTATAAAAATTCATTTGAAAAAGTAATATATTCAAGACTAATAAAGTTCAAGTGCAAAATATTTTTAGAGGGAGCTTAGGTACAACTATTAAGTTGTCAAATAAAACCATCTAGTCTAAGTTATACCAGAAAAGGGTCAAAGTTTATGTCTAATTTCTCAGATTGAAACTGTTTCCAGGAGCAACTCTTCCATGCAAAATGCTACTACGTAATTCCACGAACAGTCAGGTGTATAAGTGAAAACAGTGAATCTGAGTAGTATCAGTGATAGAAAGAAGCCCACCTCTCACCAATCTCCAATTTTTACTACCACAAACTTTCCACTTCTGCAGTCAGCCTACCTCTGCATCAACTGACCACAACAAGCTCAGTAGCTATAATTAAAAACAAACATGCTTTTTTTTTTTTTTCAGATGGCACTACTGAAGCACACTTCTTTGATAGCTGAACCTTGAAAATGCAATCTTTCTCTGTCAGCTGTGGTATTTAAAGTCACTAAAATGTTACCCTGTCCATGCCCTTTACCTGCAACTGACTGGTCCAAAATGCAGAAACAATGTCAGAAGGGCTGAAATCAAACACTTTTAGAGTCACATTAGCTCCTCTTACACACATCACATCTACATTTACAAAAATGTCAATTCTACTACAATACCGTTATTTGTTAAATTCAACAAGCTAACCCCTTGCCTTAAATATTTTTAGAAGAAAGGCAACAATATACCTTTAAAAAAATAATTTGGGAAACTGTGGATGCATAGGAAATGGAGGAGGCTACTTGGAGCAGCCAAGTGAATGGAAAAACACACGAGGTCACAGAATCAGCCCCTAGCTCACCAATGCTTTACATTAATGAAGAACTGCTCTGCAAGCCTGGTAGTATTTTAGTCTCCCTTTGCAGATGCCCAAGTATTTACTCGGTATTCAGAGCTGCACTCCGCAACTTCAAGAACCAGAATTTAAAACTAGCAGTCTTAGCTCTCAAATTAAAAATTGCTTTAACGAAACAAGAACCAAGACACACTAACTGCAGTCAACAAGACTCCTTTTGGGAGCCCATAGAACACCAGCTCTGCAAGCCCACAGCATGGGGAAAATAAAGGACCTGTGCAACCTGCAATGTCCCCACTCACCTTATGTTTTTCTAATGATTTTCCAGTTAACTCAGACATCCATAAGCTTTTTAAATCCATTCACTTATCATCAAAGCATTGCCTGCCAAGTCATGCCATGCCACAGTGAAAAAAAATACTAAGATGACAGTGCATGGAGCTGACACTGCATAGAGATTGTTTCTCTCAAGAAAGTTCTTTGGAGAATGGACAGGGTCTGTGGAACTATGTTGTGGTGATACAGTCACACTGAAAGTCCAGATTGGAATGGTACTTTTATACAAACTAATCCCGAAAGTAATGAAAAATATATTTTATTGGATATGACCTGTGGTCAGATTTCATCTCAAGGAAGATCCCTAGCATGACAGCTTTTTACATGGAAAAAATAAATACACATCTGTGAGCTGAAATCAGTGACAAAGGTGTAATAGCAAATATCCCTTATGGCAAGCTTGTGAGAAAGGGCTGGTCTCAGACAACAAAGCCTGAATACAAGAGCGTACATCAATTATTGCTGCACAAACCAGGCTGAAAGAACAGCACACAGCTGATATGTTCATAATTGTTCACACAGCATGACAATGGGAAGGGCTGGGATGGCTTTAGACAATACAACAGCACACATTTCAATTTTTAACAGATTCATGCAATTTTTTCTCATTTTTGCTCACAACCGACGGAAGTTGCAATGCTACTGACACTGCACGGCTGACTGTTGTTTTTCAATGTGTTAAAAAAAATCTACTGTAATTAAGTAATTGGTTGGCCTCTGTCCATTTCATTCCACACTGCTGCTTCACGCTTGTTTAAAGAACAGAGAGAAATTTGTTGAAAATGTGGCAGATAGTGGGAAAAAAAACCAAAAACGTTAAGCTTGACTCGTTCAAATTAGGTGGTATTTGTACAGATGGAGCACCTGCCATGACTGGCAAGAAGAACAGTCCTGTCGCTTTGCAAGAAACATTTTTGGATCGAATGTTATTGAAATACCATTTGTATCCATCAGGATTGTTTCCTGAGCCAAAGATTTAGGTTTCTTGCATGTCTAAATCCTGTCAAGTCCTACTCTAGCAAAATAAGTATTTATAGAATCATAGAATCATTTAGGTTGGAAAAGATCTTTGAGTCCAACTGTTAACTCAGCACTGCCAAGTCCACCACTAAAGCATGTCCCTAAATGCCTTATCTATACATCTTCTAAACACCTAAAAGGGTGGTGGTGACTCAAAAACCTGTTCCAATGCCTGATAACCCTTTCAGTCAAGAAATTATTCCTAACACCCACTATGCATCAGAGAAGCCAATAAGTATACCCAGTAATTGATGAAAATGGTGAGCAGAATACGGATAAAATGTTTTCTGTCAAAGGGCAAAACCTGTGAAAGACTCTGGAAAGAGGAAACGACCAATACATTTTCTGAACATAAACTATTAACCTTTCGATAAAAACAGTCTTTCTTATAACCAAGAATGGGATCACAAATCCAGTGTATAGAAACATGACACGTCAGCTCTGCAGCCTCAAAACGTTCCGGGAAAGAAAGGATTACCTGATTGCATGCTCTCATCCACATGTTGCTTTTCAGTCAAAGCTGAGATGTTTTTATTCTATTGGAATTGTGTGCTTTGGTTATATTAAGTGTGTTAGAAGTGGCAACTGAAGGTCTGAGAAATACTGTGATCTGAAGTTTGAGGAGTTGCTCCACTCCAAGTTAGAAGATCCTAGAAAGCAAAATTTCCCACTTGTATCTCATTTTATAACACAATGTAGACCATTCCTTTGAAAAAGTTTCCATCTTGGAACCGCTCAGCTTTAAAAAGCAGGAGATGTCTTTGTAGCAGCAGAGCGAAAACTGGTACTCGGACCTACAGAACAGGACCAGGCACACCCAGAGAACAACAAAACCTGAAAATGAGTACCTAGAAGCAGATCTCCTCAGATACATGCCTTCCCTTTTAGTGCTTGTGCAGACTGGGACTGACACACATTCACAAACAGTAACACTCTATTACAAACTTTGTTAAAAATAGACTGTTCAAAAGTCACCAATTCTCATCTCAATGCCTTGGTGTCAACAAAGCTGAAAACAAGGGCAAAAAGGACATTTAGAAACACTGTCACATTATTGGAGGTTGCAATGGCAGAATTAGCCAGTTAACTTCATTTTTGGAGAAAAGAACTAAGGGTCACTCTTCTGACACTAATAACAGTAATTACATTTAATACAGCCTAAGAATCAAGATAAATTTTAAAGACCATTTGCAGTACATCTAGGAGAAAAAAAAAAAACCTAACAAAACCAAACTCTAGCAAGATTTACTATAAAGACCCCTGGATTTACTGATTTCCAGTCTTGTGAACAGTCTCCTGCCAAGGAGGACTTTCCTTCTTCTCCTATACTCCTTCTTCTCCTTCAACTCCTATATTTGCACATATTGATTTTATGATTTTTGTTCCTGGCAAATACCATTTTTTGCCGAAATGGAGGTAAGTATAACAGAACATCAGCATTTTCAAATAAATCTTCAGAGTGAAAAAAAACATTACAAAAGTGTTTTTAGAAGTGTAAGAAAAGGTTTTCTGGGGCTTTCGCTTTTTTTTTTTTTTTTTTAAGAAAAGAGTCTATTGAAAATTATATACAAACACTGCTATGTGAAGAATTAAAAATAAAAATAACTGAAACAGAAGTTTAAAGAGATTCTGCCTATTTTCGTTTCCAAACACAGAATAGAAACAGGTTAAAAAAAAACAAGAATTAAAACACCAGTAACTTATATTTATTTTGGTTTTAATGTTGATAAGATGGAGTTACATCACCAAGATGTATAACCACCCTTGCTTGCTTAACTATATATGACCTAGCAAACAATTTCATACAAAATTTTTGTTGCAGTTCCTCTTTAAAGAGAAAGAAGTATTTGTCTCTGCTCTTAAAGGCGAGGGAGTGCTTGCAGGCACTCAACACTGTTCACCCAGTGCTTCTCCTCTTTTAATTATACTGCCTTTACAATGGCAAACACCATAGATTCATTTGAATGTCCAAAGGCTTCACCCTTTTGCTGCAAATTATTTACATGCATATAAAAAGGTATACTTTGTACATATTACAAGAATGTTTTGCATGAAGCAAATTCTGCCAACACAACACACATTTGTAATCTACAAAAGGGAAAGGGCCCTCACATGCTTTTCATATATCCCATTAACTCTCAGTGCAACCATATTAAACACTTTGAATGAAATGCTGAATTCTCATGATCCTGACATACAAAGTATCTTAAGTGAGTACAGTTGCAAAAGTGTGTAACCCAGTTTCGGTAAACTGCAAAAAATACTCCATTTAAAATCAATGCTATGATTTGGTGGAGGAAGCAACTTTGTCAGAAGTAAATGATACCACCATTAAAACTAACTGCATCCACAAAGTAAACCTCTTAAGACAGCCTGACACCTAAGACGTGCCATCTTTAAATGTACATGCCCTAGTAACTGCAGTTGTGCATCCAAAGGATGCAGTGGGAACATGAAGTGATCCCCCCAGGAGAACACTATGTGTCCAACTTCCACAATTTCAGTAAAATACTGGCTGTTATGTAAGTACAACCATATACAGCTAATATTTTCCAACTGAAAACTCCACAGAAATTTTAAGTCCATCCCCTGACCCTTTGGTCCCTTCCTGTCCACCTTCTACTTTCTTTATGCATTGTTTCCCTTTCCTAACCTTTTAAAATTCTGTTTGTCTCTCCTTTTACTGTCACTTGAGAACCGGACTTTTCATTTATTGTTCCTTAAATAATTAAATAGTCTCCATTTGCTTTCCTGCTTCCATGCCAGAGTAGCATCCCATTTATGTGTTGTCACTCACTTCTATCACCTTTCATTTTTTCTTATTAGCATATCCTTATAGTACTACTTGGCAAGCAGAGATTAACTTTTTTCTTCTTCTCAAAGGATAAGTTAGCAGCTTTAGGAAACTGCTATTAATGAAGTGCCAGATTCATTTAAAACACACACACTAGCTAGTTGAATTGACCCTGAAAAGCAGAGGTAAACTTTAATCAAGTACATCAAGATCTGTAGTGCTAATTTTCATCTCTGTTTAAGCAAAAAGTCCAATTATCCAGCTCAATGTATCTTTGAAAAGGCCTTTTACCAGTCCCATTTCCTCAAGAGGCATTTTTTATCTCCTTTTTGTCAGTGGAGCTGAGATACAAAAAGCCAAATTCAATTCCTCAGCAAGGCTCCTAGTCCCACTGAAACCAACCCCATCTTTTCTGAAGGCCCATGGCAGGCCCATGACAAATCCACGGCACAGCACGGAGCCGAGCCAGAGGGCCACGGTACAGCCCTGATCACCCCAACTTCAAGAGGCAAACTACTCAGATCAGCCACTCCTTTCTACCTGTTGTCTTCTACTTCTCCCGTTTCGAGGGCATCTGGCCTTCTTCATCTGTTCCCATTGCTCTACCTCTCTTTTTTTCATCCCTACAAAAGTTCATACCCCCCAAAGAAAGAAACACCATTTTAATTCAGCAACCATTGCCTTTTCCTTGCTGACGGAAAACAGAACCAAAAAGCAGGGATGATCCTCATGGTAAGAGGATTTCCCCGTGTCCATTGTGGAAGTCAGTCAGAAATAAGGCAGTTTTTAAACCAGATCTGCTTGCTGAAGGTACTGGAGCATTTAAATATCCAGGGAGGGAGGAATAAAATCTACTTTCTTGTTCAGTAACAGTAAGCACTGTGTTTGCATTTCCAAGTTTAAACTAAGTATGTAAAGCAAGCTGGTGCTGGATACAGGTGCTGGTAAGTCTACAGGGATAAGCAGTGCAGGTCACCTGAGGCAAGTACAGACACAGGCACCAGTCACCCACAGAAATCTCCATGAAGCAGGATCACGCATCTTTAAGCAATGTGTGAACTAATGAGATCCTCCTCCACAGTGGGTTCCACGGCCATTGTTTATCTGAACCATGAGCTCTGATGAAGCAGTGAGTAAAACCGATTGCACATCACACGCTTTTTCCCTCTGGGATGCACCCACAAGTCTGCTGTACATCCAGACTAACAAACTGCGCCAGAATGACGGAAGCACAGAAACTACTGATGAAAAGAGCTGGATTGAAACTAGAAGCAGAGATTAAATTCACCAGAACACCTCTAAATTTGATGCTACTTCACCTGCAGCACATTGGATTTAAGAGCAGAAGATATACCTTGTTCACGCATGTATTCACAGATTGTAATCCCTTTAAAAATACATATTGAAGGTGCTGAGAAATTCCTATATCCTTTCTGCTTGTACTTTCTGTAGACATACTGACATTTGATTCATACCAGTACTGAAGTGCTCTATCAAGATTGCACTTTCTGGAGATTGCTTTTAGTAAATAAAATATTAATTTTAAAATTCTTGGCCAAACAAAGTAAATGCTACATATTCTATGAACTCAAATAATTTATTCTTGGCTCAGAATACCGTCATATTGAAATAAGGTTCTGTTTAACATTATTGTAAGTTTCTAAATTGCTTCACAAGAGTTTTCTCTATGCTTATGAACAAAGCTTACTGAATGAAGCAGAATTAGGAGTATTATTTTGCCAGCCACAGAACACTAATGTAATTTGCAATCTCTAATGAGTGCTGATCCAAAGACCAGGCATGCAGATGACAACAAGGACAGAAGTTACATGCAAATCCTGTAAGTCATCACAAATGCAGTATACCACTCTGAGAGGAAGTACCTTCCTTAGTTCATCCTCTGATTAACTGAAGTGGCAACAACAAATACTTCTACCCATATTCCTTCTTGCTTAAATCATCCACTTCATTAAAAAGTTTAAAATCTTCCTGCCAGTGAGCCATGTATCCCTTGTGTTACTCTCATAAATATTCCTAGTGAAGTGACAGGAAATATTCTTAAAAGCAAGACTCAGAAGTACCTTATTATTTAACTGAACATCTAAAGGTGCTTTTGAAATGAAGCAATACATTTTCTCTGGGTTTAGACACTTGAGTTAGCACTTCTGAACACAGCTGAATTTTATAAATTCCAGTTCTCCTGCCGGGAGGATATTTCTTGAGCTGACATATCATGCACTTGCTCTGTTACTCTAGTTACTCTAAGGCTGTTTCAATGTAAGCAGGAAGAATTTCCTACCTCCCAAAATATTTGAAATGCAGACCCATAAAGCACAAGGAAAAGACAAATCACACGCGTACCCTTAAGTCTTGCTATTCCATTTATATATGGCAAAGCTCTCATGGACTTTATTAGCTCAGGACTGGATCCAGAGCACAGACTTATATGCCTATTAAATGATACTTCTTTTTCAATTAATCTCACATTCGAGGCAAAACACATTGATTCTTGATAGTTACGGTACAATTCTCATTCACTCAGGCCCTGATCTCCAAGACACTCAGCAGCTTCAACCCGCCCTAAGGCGATTGAAAACTACAATCACACAGGAGAAGCTCATTTTGGTTGGACTGAAGTCAGCACAAATTTTACAGCAGACCTCAGAGGAAGGCAAGATCAGGGTTCAGTGACCCAGCCAGCAATAGCTGAATAAATGCAAGAGATCTGGACTTAACCTCACATTCTTCTCTTACCGAACTCCAAAACATCTCATTAGCACCAATGGGCACAACCCTACACAGTGCTGCACACTGGAACTCCCTGACCATGGGCCTGATCCTGCTACCTTGAGTCGTCAGAGTATTACCTGTAGAAGTGATCCCACAGAAACCCAACCAACTTGCACAAGCAAGGCTGCCGCAATCACAGTTATAACTAATTCTGAGCAATTTTACTATTTAGACACTAAACTAGAAAATTAGACTCTGAACGTAGCAAGGGTTTTGTGAATTTAGTTCATTCTGATTATTTTCTTTCTCTCTAAACCAAACTAGAAGCCTATCCTTTTTAACTAAATTACTAAGAATAATATCAATAGGTAAGCCATATGAACACTGTGGTGCTCTATATCAAAGCCTTCAAGCTACCGCTCTCAGTAGGGCGTGACGCACACCTTCCAATTTAAATGTACAAATTATTAGACAGGTTACCACAAGAAGAAATTTTTGACAGGTCTTTTTCAGCATTCAGAAAAGGCTACCCCAGTCAGAGTTTTAAGCTTGAAGATGGGTCATTTTCCTTTCCTTGCCAAATCTGTAACATTTTCTCATGGCTATTATATTTTAAATAATTCCAGTAACCTCAAAAGCTTTAGTTTATTCTGTCATTTTCATATCTATGTCAATAACTCTAGGATTACTTCTCTGAGGAGAGCACTAAATGTTGTTTGGCTGGATCTCATTCTTTAAGTAGCTGGTCTATTTATGCTTTTCACGTTATTTAGCTGTTTTCATTCTGTAATTACACCGTTTCTGCTGTCTAGGGACAATCAGAAAGACTGGATGATAACCTGCAGCCTGAATCACTTTCACGTTTTCTAACCGATACTCTCAAATCTCCTAATTTTTGAAGGTAGAAGCCAAGAAGGAAAGAAGAATTCTCGCTGGCACATTTGAGGCATTTTCCAAATTTTTTGGCGAGGGAAATTCTGGACGTGTAGCTTGCCAGAAAGGCGAGAGAAGAGCCCGCGGTTCCCACAGACACACAGTACCCAGCACCCGCTTGCTGCAAGAGATCCCATTTCTGTGCGGGCTCTGATGTCGCGACCGTGCCCCGCTCGGAACGCAGGGTCGCACGGAGCCCCCCGCGGCCGCGGGACCCCCGACCCCCCGCTCCTGCCCCGGGGCGGGGGCACCCCGCATCCCTCCACACACCCCACCCCAGCCCGGGGCAGCTCCAGCGCCACCCGCTCCGGTCCCGCCCGGTGCCTCACCGGGCAGCGGGGCCGTCGCNGCACACGGCCGGGGAGGGACGGCGGCCGAGCACCGGGAACACACATGGATGGGAGGGGCGCTTTATCTTCCACCCCCTTTTCTGCTGTCGCTCCGTAACGGGATCGGGGGCCGCGGGTCTCAAATCCCTCGTTTGCTCCCAAGCGAGGGGCTGCCAGCCCCCTTCCCGCAGCCTCCGCCTCTGGATTCCCTCCCCATCTCCCGCTGCCTCGGCGGAATCCCGACCCCGTCACCCCCGGCACTCACGGACACCGGAGGTTCGCCGGCACGGGCCGGGGGAGGCAGCCGCCGATCGGTGCCGGGCAAGGTGGCACGGCACGGCGCCGGCCCCTCGGAGGCAGCAGCGCCGATCGCCTTCCCCCCGCTCCCTCCCCGTCGAGTTTCCTCCCGGCGCTGCCGCCCCCAGCCCCCAGCGCATCCGCGGGGCACCGCAACTCACATCGCGGCGCCTCCCCGCAAAACTTCTCGGCGTGCGGCCCCGGCGGCTCCGCTCGGCTCGGCTCGGCTCGGCTCGGCGGGGCGCAACAGGCAGCGCGGCTCACCTGGCCCGCGGCCGCCGCGCCATGGGAGC